>JAWQFJ010003643.1:0-24492 GCA_034096865.1 Theodoxus fluviatilis
CCCACCCTCAGCCTCAGCCTCGGTCTCGGCATGGTGTGGAGCGCGAGTTTCCGTATGCAGCACACCACCCTTGAAATAGGCTACCAAGCCCTGTGCTCGCGCTTGCTGTAGCTCCTGGCGCTGTTTCTGTGTTAAATCACCTGACACACCAATGCCTCTCTCCTTCAACTCCTTCCGATGATTAATGATGGAGAACTTGACAGCAGTTCTGACCACTCTGGCAATCAGAGGTCTTGCCTTGCCTCGGACTCTCTTTCCTATTCTGTGTGCACGGACGATATCAGTCACCTGCAGTGGAGCCGTCAGCACGAGATTCACGATTTCGATGAACTTGCTTTCGCTGTCCTCACGCTCCTCGCCTTCACCTTCGGGGACTCCGTGCAGAATGACATTGTCGCGCCTGTCTCTGATTTCACGTTCTTCGAACTGATCTTCCAGATTTTGAAACGCGTTCGAGAGCAAGTCAATCTGAATTTCCTGTTCGCTGATTTGGTTCTGGATAGCACTCAGATTATGTTCTATGTTCGCTATTTTTTCATTCATGCTACCAATATCCTTCCGCAACCCAAGAATCTCAGACTTCATTCCTGCTTCCATCTCATTCATCCGTTGCACCAGCCTCTCCCCCAGTGCGTCAACAACTTTGCTAACATCTTCTAATTCGCAAGGTCCCGGGTTCTGTTCTATGTCGTTGCATTGCAGTAGAATGTTTCCCCGATGCACAACGTAGCACACAGAAGTTCCACTTTCAATGCGTGGTATCACACCAAGATTTCCACCCATCATTCCAACAGCAAGACTCCTCACACACGTGGAGGTGAGAATCGCCTGCCAGCCAAGCCCATACACCCACAGTGAGCAGACAAATAGGGTGCAAATCATCATTCTAGCTGAGAAGTCAGTGTAAGCGTCCCATCTAGAAACAGGGTTGTACGGCAGGACGTTCTGGCGAACACAGCGCGGTCGGCTGCACGCGTTGAACGCTCCAATGCGCCGCCGGTAGCATTCAGTGTCAACACCCATCGTTGGGCCAATGTGCTAGCATTAGGCGGAGAGACTTCACGCGCAAGTCAGGTGTTTAGAATAGCAATGTCAGTATGGAAGGACAATTCACTTAACTTACACACCACCACTCCGCCGCACGGCACCTACACAACAGGGTGCGAAACAGCAGTTCAGCGCCGAAATAGATGCAGAGCACACCGGATATGAACACGCTCCATACTGAGGCGACAAAATTAACAATATCACAAGTCAAAGCGAAGGCAAAAATTCACGCAACTCCCATGTGAGAGAGAGAGAGAGGGAGAGAGAGAGATTGAGAGAGAGAGAGAGAGTGAGAGAGAGATTGAGAGAGAGAGTGAGAGAGAGAGTGAGAGAGAGAGGGCGGGGCGGGGGCGGGGGCGGTGAAATGGGGTGGTAAAGCAGGCAGAAAGTATGCCAATATTCACAACACAGGCTCTCGCACAAACGAGCACGCACGCATGCACGTACTCATGTAGGCACACATCACGTGCATTCCACCATCATTCTATGGATCACCTTCTCCCTCTCTAGTCACCTTCATATGGGGACAGAGACCCGTTGCTTTGTGCCAGTGGGAGGGGAGAATTGCATCCTGGGATAGCTGGATAGATTCAACGAGCACTTCCAGCGTCTGCAGCGAGTGGCGCCATCTCTTCACCAGAAATAGCAGAGTGACGTCATCCAAGCAGGTGTAGTTGAGGTAGACGTGACGCACGTTGGACAGCTGACGTAGTGCGCGGCGAAAACTTGCTTCTTTATGCGCCTCCACGTTTCGGTCGAAGAAATCTCTGTGGGAGACGGATGAAGGCGTACTTTGTCATCACTTCAGGCGAAATGCTGTTTGGTGAACGTTGTTAATGACAATTTTTCGTCTATACCTCCTCCATTTACATGTATGCTCTGAACAGCGCAATTACCACGTATAGTGCTTGTCATAAACAGCACCTCTATTTTAGCCACCATCGCTATTAGAACGAATTCCTTCACCATCACAACCACCGCCGCCACCACCTTCACCACCGCCACCACATTCACCACCACCAACACCGCCACCACCAGCAACAGTAGCAGCAGCAGCAGCGGGATCACCACCACGACCACCACCACCACAACCACTACCACCACGACTACTTCCTTCACTACCATTACCACCACCACTAAATGTACCACCACCATGACGTCCTCTACAACCCCACTACCATCACCACAACAACCACCACCACCACTATCACCACCACCACCACCGCCACCGCCACCGCCACCATCACCACCACCACCACCACCACCACCACCACCATAACCACGCCACCACCACCACCACACCACAACAACCGCCGCCGCCACCATCACCACCATCGCCACCACCATAACCACGCCACCACCACCACCACACCACCACAACCACCACCACTACCATCACCACAACAACCACCACCGCCACTATCACCACCACCACCACCATCGCCACCACCATAACCACGCCACCACCACCACCACACCACCACAATCGCCGCCGCCGCCATGACTAGTTCCATCACTAACTACGCCTCCACCATGACTGCAATCAACTGTAGACATCACTACCCCCGTAATAACGACAACCAGGATCATTACCACTGCCACAATTACAGCAACTGCTACAAACACGACCACTTCTGCAATAAAACTACTCCCACGAGCAACACCACTACTCACCTCTCAATCACTCACTACCACCAGTAGTGAGTAGTGTTCGTGCCCTGTGTGACAGCGTGTATATCTGCTCCCGTGAAATTGGTAAAATTATGTTGGTCAGTGAGGATATTCCTTCTCTAATTTTTGGAGGAGTATGTCCAAGGATAACGTTTACCAACTGTGAAAAGTTTCCCCGAAAAAAGACATCTGGAATGGTTCATTTGAAGCAATTGTGTAATTCAACGGGTTTCTTGCTACAGTAGCGAGTTCGAGTTCACTCGAGGCCTGGCACACAATGCACGCTTACGAACGTCGTGATCTTCTCCGACTTCAAAACTGCCACCCTGACCGCTTGGAGAATAAGCTATGGACGCATATTCACCAACTCGGCATTGCAAGGATTCCTCCTACAAAACGCGGGACAAGAGGAGGTCAGAGACGCATATCCGTACAAGTGGGATTACGGGGCAAATGCAACAGTCTTACTTGCCGCAAGGCTTTCTGGAAATTCGCAGTTGTCGACCACAGGAACTTGATAAAGATCCATGATTCCACGACAATAACCGACGATCCGGAGAATATAAGATCCTTCAACATCTGCCTGCTAAATACCCGATCTGTAAAATCAAAAGCCGATGTCATCCATGCCTACATCCTTGAAAACGACATCGACGTCCTTGCCTTCACAGAAACATGGCTGAAGCCCTGTGATCAGTCAGTCATAAACAGCTTGGTACCTGTAAACTACAACCTTTTACACGTCAACAGAACAGTGAAAAAAGGTGGAGGCGTTGCCCTGATCTACAAAGCATCGCTGGATGTCAAACAGGGCAACTCCAAAGCTTATGCTAGTCTTGAGGTGCTCGAAGCAACAATGCAACACAGTGGTGCAGTGACTCGAATCGTGTTCCTCTACCGTCCCTCACAAAATCGGGACTTCTTCGCTGAGCTAAGCGCCCTGCTGAACGGGGTATTGCTTGCACCCGGTTACCGCTTGCTGTTAAGAGACTTTAACATTCATTGTGATGACCCCAGTGACCCAACAAGTGTTCGGTTCAAGGATATTCTCGAGTCAGCAAACCTGACACAGCACGTGCAGGAAGCAACTCATGACCGTGGTTACACTCTAGACTTGCTTGTGACAACGTCCGAGGAAAGCCAGTTGCTGCAAAATGTGCAAGTACGACAGCACATGCTATCGGATCACCACAGCATATTCTGCACAATTCAAGCGAAGAAACCCTCTGCGCTCAAAAACATATGACCTTCCGCAAAACAAAAGCTATTGACATTGACCTTTTTGCGTCCGACATTGGGGGTCACGATGCTCACGAAAAAGTGAAGGAGACAGAATATGTGGATAAACAGGTGGAAATCCTCCAAGCAGTACTTAATTCCTGCCTGGACTCTCACGCACCACTGCAGAAAAAGACAGTTGTCGTTCGTCCCAACACAGATTGGTACACAGACGAAACAAGAAGACTAAAAAGAGAATGCAGAAAAACCGAGGCGCGATGGCGATCTACACGCCTCGAGATCCACAGACAATTCTACAAAGAGGCAAGGACAAAGCTCAATTGGTGTATCATCAGAGCAAAGACTTGCTTCATCCAAGAGAGCGTCAAAGGCAAATCGCGCAATGCGAAGGATCTGCACAGATGTGTCAAGACCCTTTTGGATGGGCGGCGCACAGAAGAACTCCCCTCACATTCTAGTGACTCGCAACTGTGCAGCAACTTCGCCACTTCCTTCGCTCAGAAAGTTGAGACGATTTGGCGAAAGTTCGATCAAGGTCGAGCTTTCGTATACGAAGACGATGCAGGCAACATACCACCAGAGCTTTCCATCCTCCAGCAGACATCTGCCACCGAGGTCAAGGCAGTTGTAGAAAGAGCCCCGTCTAAGAGTTGCCCTCTCGACGTCATCCGTACATGGTTGTTGAAGAAGCTACTACCACACTTGATCAATTCCATCACTCGCATTATAAACACTTCCCTCTCCACAGGAAAATGTCCAATTGCCTTCAAGAAATTCATCATATTCCCACTCTTGAAGAAACCATCCCTCGACAAGGAAATGCTGACTAATTACAGACCTGTATCCAATCTTTCCTTTCTCTCAAAGGTGTTGGAAAAGGTGGTTGCATGCAGACTGACTCAACATCTTTCCGAAAACAGCCTCTTTGAGCCCTTCCAGTCAGCCTACCTACCGCACCATAGCACAGAGGCGGCGCTCATTAAAATCCACAATGACATCATGATGGCAATGGACGAGAGGAAGATCATGCTCTTGATCATGCTGGACCTCTCAGCAGCCTTTGACACCATCGACCACCAGATGTTGTTAAAGAGACTAGAAGAAAGGATTGGGATCAAAGGAGTGGCCCTATCATGGTTTACATCATATCTCAGTGAGCGCATGCAGTGCGTGCAAGTGAACATCGTCACGTCATCACCGAGGATCCTGGAGTGCGGCGTACCATAGGGCTACGTCCTCGGACCGCTGCTCTTCACCATCTACATCTTGCCTGTTGCAGATATCATGAGAAAATACGAGATCTCGTTCCACATGTACTCTGACGACAACCAACTCTACGTCAGTGCAAACCATGACCAAATTGCAATATCAGTGCAGCGACTGCACAAGTGTGTCATTGACATCAGGGAGTGGATGTCATCGAATCTGCTGAAGCTGAATGATGACAAGACAGAGTTCCTCATTTTTGGGAACCCGGCAAATGCTTCAGAAAATGGGCCAGATCAGTCTGCGGATACGTGACAGCATCGTCACTCCAACAAAATTAGCCCACAATCTCGGAGTCGTGTTTAACTCCGAGATGGACTTCTTCTGCCATATTACACGTGTGTGCCAGACATGCAATTTTCATCTGCTAAACATCGGCAAGATTAGGAAATACCTGACGCAGCCTGTCATCAAGACTCTTGTCACCAGTCTGGTCCTATCCAGGCTTGACTACGGGAACGCTGTATTGTACGGCATTCCATCAAAACACCTGGATCGACTCCAGGCCATCCAGAACAGAGCAGCGCGCCTCATCACTGGAGGCAGGAAAGACTGTCGAATGATACCACTGCTCCACAAACTTCACTTGCTTCCTGTTAGGCAGCGTATAGCCTTCAAGATCCTCGCTAAAACCTTCGAGTGCTGCCAGACCATTCCTATCGCCCCATTGTACCTGCAGCAGCTGCTCTCCCGACACTGTCCCCCTAGAAATCTGAGGTCTGGTGCTTCTCATCTCCTCAGGGTGCCACCAACAAGGTCTTCGTCGGGGGATCGAGCTTTCCGCTCTGCTGCACCAGTCCTATGGAATCAACTGCCAGAGGCGCTGCGTCAGGAGCCAAAGCAGAAGAAGTTCAGAGGAAGCCTCAAGACGTCCCTTTTCCGCCAAGCGCGTCTTGCTGACTAGGGGATCCTAGTCGACCCCTACTAGGGACACCGTAGAACCATGGAAAATTCGTGAATTTATTTTGGTGTGCATGCGCCACTGAGCAGTCTTTGGGCTGGAAGTGCGCGCAATACAAGTACATTATACATACATACATACATACATACATACATACATACATACATACATACATACATACATACATACATACATACATACATACATACATACATACATACATACATACATACATACATACATACATACATATAAACCAGTTTTATTCAGGAATCTGCGACAAATATTATGCATACAATATTTGCTATCCTGAAGTAGCACGATTTTTCCGACATCACATCTTGCAATACAAGAGCAGGGTTTGACTCAACAGGAAGACCAATGGACAGTTGTTCAAAACTGCTGTGTTACGGCACCGCGGGATAACGCGAAGTTACAATGAACGCGCGCGGGTTTGATCATGAGTCATTCGCGAATGCCAGAGAGTCATGGGCGTGGGGAGTTTTTCTTTTCAGTTCACAGCACCTTTTCTGCCACACAGAAAGCGATCCCAGGATCGCGCTGATGCTGAGGTATCGCGCCAGCCACTTTGACGAATAGCGCGGGATTCCCAGCAGTTGCAGGCCTGGCACCACGCGCTGGTGGACAGTGCCCAGGCTGCCGACCACGATCACGATTACTCGGCAACGATAGCCCAGTGCGGTGATTTCCTGACACAACTGGATGTATTTTTCGAACTTCTTGTTGTAACAAGTGTCGATGTGAGCGTCAAAAGGAACGGCTATCTCTGCAAGCAGCACTTCGTGATTTTCTTCTCGAATAAGCGTGATGTCTGGTCTTGTTGTTGTGGACACGAAGGGGGTATTGCCGTGGAACAGCTGCGGAGACACCACGCTGTCCTTGAGCACGATGCACGAATCTGTCTGAGGCAAGTTCTTACAAATTAGATCTACGACTCGGTTGTGTCTCGCTTGGTACAGCTTCTGGTATTTCGTGCATCCATTCAAAATGTGAGACGCTGTGTCGCTTGGATGATTGCATAGTGCACAGGACCTAGAATACAACTGGGGGTAGTAGGTCGCAAGAAGACTGTTGCACTGGAGAAGTTGCAGCCTACCCCTCACGACAAAGCGCACGACACTGTCCTTGAGTTTCGTGTTCAGCAGGAAAGCCGACGACAGCTTGTGGTCTGCTGCGATTGCCTCCCTTTGAATTCTGCCCTGGGAGTGTTTCTCTCTCCATGCCTCAGCGTGCTCGGCCAGGTGCTTGCGTTTGATGATAGTGGAGGCACTCTGTCTGTCACGGGTCATCACACTGACATCCTCATCTACTTCCACGTATAACGCGAAGCGATCTTCGGAGTCTTTTCGAAGACGTGCATTCTCGCGCATGCAGATTTCGTTCACGTGCACCCAATCTGATTTCGCCCAGTTTACTCTGCTATTCTTCTGAATTCTTCCTGCAGCGTTGGTGCGAAAACCTGCGAATGCATTTTCTTCGTCCGGCGACGCTTGCGGCACTTTGCGCTTATCCATATGTAGCTTGAGTGACGTTTGGGCCGTTTCTCGCACCTGCCTATCATCACTATTCAACACGGACAAGGTGAAGGACAACCGCGTCGAGTTGTACATGGCGTGAGGGTTTATCAGACCGAGTCCGCCTTCTCCCCTGGAACAGAACATGAAGTCTCGATTGGACGAATTGTTCAGCTGGAGCCATTTCCTTACATTTCTGACAATTTCGTTCTCCAGTTCGTCCAGGCACTTCACTGTAAAAGTGAGATTGGAGAAGTAGAAGTTCAGTCTAGAAGAGCCCATGATGTTTACCGCCTGAAGCTTTGCTGTCACTGGCAGGGGGGATGCGTCGATTTTCTTCAGGGTATTCTTGAACTCCTCTGCTACTCTTTCTGCTTGCGATGTTGCTGCGGTGTTGCTCAGGTTGATGTCATAGCCGAGATAACAGTACGGCTGATCTTTGGAGTACAGGGGGAGTGAGGATCCTTGAATGAGGAGTTGTGCATCACTGGTCTTGTCTTTCTTGTTCCAGTTGTTCCCCGTTCTTCTTCCATGGAGAACTGCGCATTTCTGATGTTTTACTTGCATTCCTGCTGCTTGCATGAACTCCTCAGTTTTTCTTACTGCTTCTTTCATCACTGGAGGCAGGAAGGACTGTCGAATGATACCACTGCTCCACAAACTTCACTTGCTTCCTGTTAGGCAGCGTATAGCCTTCAAGATCCTCGCTAAAACCTTCGAGTGCTGCCAGACCATTCCTATCGCCCCATTGTACCTGCAGCAGCTGCTCTCCCGACACTGTCCCCCTAGAAATCTGAGGTCTGGTGCTTCTCATCTCCTCAGGGTGCCACCAACAAGGTCTTCGTCGGGGGATCGAGCTTTCCGCTCTGCTGCACCAGTCCTATGGAATCAACTGCCAGAGGCGCTGCGTCAGGAGCCAAAGCAGAAGAAGTTCAGAGGAAGCCTCAAGACGTCCCTTTTCCGCCAAGCGCGTCTTGCTGACTAGGGGATCCTAGTCGACCCCTACTAGGGACACCGTAGAACCATGGAAAATTCGTGAATTTATTTTGGTGTGCATGCGCCACTGAGCAGTCTTTGACACCATCGACCACCAGATGTTGTTAAAGAGACTAGAAGAAAGGATTGGGATCAAAGGAGTGGCCCTATCATGGTTTACATCATATCTCAGTGAGCGCATGCAGTGCGTGCAAGTGAACATCGTCACGTCATCACCGAGGATCCTGGAGTGCGGCGTACCATAGGGCTACGTCCTCGGACCGCTGCTCTTCACCATCTACATCTTGCCTGTTGCAGATATCATGAGAAAATACGAGATCTCGTTCCACATGTACTCTGACGACAACCAACTCTACGTCAGTGCAAACCATGACCAAATTGCAATATCAGTGCAGCGACTGCACAAGTGTGTCATTGACATCAGGGAGTGGATGTCATCGAATCTGCTGAAGCTGAATGATGACAAGACAGAGTTCCTCATTTTTGGGAACCCGGCAAATGCTTCAGAAAATGGGCCAGATCAGTCTGCGGATACGTGACAGCATCGTCACTCCAACAAAATTAGCCCACAATCTCGGAGTCGTGTTTAACTCCGAGATGGACTTCTTCTGCCATATTACACGTGTGTGCCAGACATGCAATTTTCATCTGCTAAACATCGGCAAGATTAGGAAATACCTGACGCAGCCTGTCATCAAGACTCTTGTCACCAGTCTGGTCCTATCCAGGCTTGACTACGGGAACGCTGTATTGTACGGCATTCCATCAAAACACCTGGATCGACTCCAGGCCATCCAGAACAGAGCAGCGCGCCTCATCACTGGAGGCAGGAAAGACTGTCGAATGATACCACTGCTCCACAAACTTCACTTGCTTCCTGTTAGGCAGCGTATAGCCTTCAAGATCCTCGCTAAAACCTTCGAGTGCTGCCAGACCATTCCTATCGCCCCATTGTACCTGCAGCAGCTGCTCTCCCGACACTGTCCCCCTAGAAATCTGAGGTCTGGTGCTTCTCATCTCCTCAGGGTGCCACCAACAAGGTCTTCGTCGGGGGATCGAGCTTTCCGCTCTGCTGCACCAGTCCTATGGAATCAACTGCCAGAGGCGCTGCGTCAGGAGCCAAAGCAGAAGAAGTTCAGAGGAAGCCTCAAGACGTCCCTTTTCCGCCAAGCGCGTCTTGCTGACTAGGGGATCCTAGTCGACCCCTACTAGGGACACCGTAGAACCATGGAAAATTCGTGAATTTATTTTGGTGTGCATGCGCCACTGAGCAGTCTTTGGGCTGGAAGTGCGCGCAATACAAGTACATTATACATACATACATACATACATACATACATACATACATACATACATACATACATACATACATACATACATACATACATACATACATACATACATACATACATACATACATACATACATACATACATACATACATACATACATACATACATACATACATACATACATACATACATACATACATACATACATACATACATACATACATACATACATACATACATACATACATACATACATACATACATACATACATACACCACTACTGCCACTACCACCACCACCACCATCACCTTCACCACCATCACCAACATCAACATCATCATCACCATCACCACCATATCCCCACTACCATTACCCCACCATTGCCACCACCACCACCACGACTAACACTACCATCACCAACCCTTCCATCACCAACCCTTCCATCATCCTCATCATCGCCATTACTATGACAGCCTCTATCAATATTGTCTTTAATCACACAAACATCCCCATGCATAAAACTGTACAAACACACACACGCGCGCGCGCGCACACACACACACACGCACGCACGCACGCACACACACACGCGCGCGCGCACGTATGCGTGTCCAACAACTTATAGATCATGTAGACAATCATGGTGTGCTGTCTTCACACAATGATGATTTAAACACCTTTTCATCGTGGAAGTAAATATGCAGAGAGCTGCACGGTAGTTTCGTCGCGTTGAGTATATCGACCACAGCAAAAATACCATGTTGTTCTTTTCTTTAGTAGTTTTGTTAAGAAATTGTTATGAATACATGACACACAACAGGCACACAAAAAATGGGCAAATGTAGACGCAACTTTCTTTTCGACATGAAATGCAAGTTAAGCATGAACAGAACAGTCTGCTACAGTACGAAACAATATAATATACTGCAACAGCGATACATTTCTATACACTACTTCATGTATTAAGGTTAACATAATCCTCGGATAAATATTGTTCATCGTCCACTTAAAATCTCTCTCTCTCTCTCCCTCCCTCTCTCTTCCTCTCCCTCCCTCTCTCCCTCTCCCCCTCACACACACACACACACACACACACACACACACACTCACACTCACACACACACACACACACACACACACACACACACACACACACACTCACACACACACACACACACACACGCACGCACGTTTAGTTACAATAATGCAACAGAGGTGGAAAGGCATCGAGGGTGTTCAGCATTTCTTTCCGAAAGTGCTTCCATGTTGCCTACTTTATCATTGCCTGAAAGCAAAGCGGTTCTAGGCCAAAGGATGGCCAAAGTGCATGGCGTTTTAAGTTTAATCAACAGTTTACAAAGTATAACATGCAACAGACATGTCTCCTATCCACGATTCTCCTGCTGTCTTCTTGGACATTTATTCCGTAGCTATGTGAATTTTCACTCTGAGATTTGTTTTTCGCGGAGACACTTTTTTGGCTCCGGTCGTATGCTGTGTTTGGAGTACGGAGTGCCCAGTACATGCTGAAGACACCCATGGACATTTTAATAACTTTTTTCAACTCCTGAAAATGCATACCTTTCACTCTGTCTGAACACAAGCTCCACGATTCTCGGATAATCACATGCACTGCAGAACTTGACTTTTTTCCCCCGAAAGCCTGCAAGGAATATTTAATACTGGTTTGTAACAATGTTCCCTCGAGGAATGCATACTGGGCTCCAAGCATCGTCCATTCTTAAAGTGCTATTTTCTGCCTCTGGTTTTTTCAACTGAGGGAAATTTGAACACCTGTATAATTTGGAAATGCATGAGTAAAATCCCCTAAGAGAATTTGGAAAAGATATGTCCTTGAAGACTTCCTATTTGATTTAAGAAATATAATGAAATACGTGTACAATATCTTGTGCGCAAACTTCAAAATGTTGCAATACTGTTTCCACTAATACTTTTAAAATAAACCCATGTCAGCTGGAATAAATGGCAAACGGTATGCAGTCAGAACAGTGGATATACGGGACCTCCCTAGGATAAAAATATCACTGGCTTGTAGGACACGCGGAAGAGATGTTTGAGCTTTGCTGCGCAGTGTGACAAAGATACTGCTATCTGGAGGAGAAGCCGACATCCGTTTCCTCATACCCTGCCTTAAAAAAAAAGAAACACCGTCACATACGGTTCAACCAATCGGGAAGGAGCGTGCCTCATATTCACCCACACTCACGCTAAGAATACATCTGAGCATTGATGTCGTGCATTACGGTCAAGGTAACTGGGCGAGCAGGGGAGATGTTTTACAGTAAGCAAGTTGGAAGTACCAAGATGTGTCTTGTGAGAAAGAGATGGACAGATGTGATCGGGTGACTGACGGCGGATTGAACTGAGCTGCTTCATTGATAGGCCGACATGCCATTTCAAGCCGTGCATTAAGCTAACGGTCCGTTACTGTCAGACAATCGTTCCAAATACACGCGTGGTAATGCGGTTATGTACCTATGTGCATATACACTGGTGCTCCGAGTGGAGCTAATACGAAAATTTCAAAGCATGTTACATACAGCGTAATTCTGTCGTGTTTATTTAAGAGCTCTCAGTCAAGTGGTGCACAGTGAGCTAGGCAGGTACCCACTGTCAGCTGACACCACTGAAAAAAGTGACGTGAGGACCGAGACTAAGAGATAAGCCACCCCTCGGGCTCCCTAAGCAAGCCTCTGACATGCTTCAAAACTCCAATATCCCTCATTGCAGGAACTGGTCGTATTCTGTAAGAAATACTACGTTCAAATTAGAGAAACAAAGCACGGTTCCTGAGGGCGTCGAACAAAGACTAAAAGACAGCTATTGTCACAATTGGAATAATAATAACACGAGTGACATGCGGAGAGATGGAAGAATCAGTCAATCGAGGTTTATAATGATATGAAAGCTAAAACTATTAAACAATCTTGGGTGTGCGCTCTCAAAAGCTACCCCTTCGTCTTCTCAGAGAGACGGATGCATGTCTACCTACGACTAAAGTAGAAATGGTCATGAGATTAAGAATATATCGTCAGGATACACGACATTCTATGTAAAGCATCATTTCCTTTGTATCAAAGGTTCTGACTTGAGAAACGTGTTTGTGCTCTGCACCATCGAATCATGTTATCATTCTGCTGGATTTAATAACACTCTTACATATATGTGTGTGCGCCTTGGAGTGGAAATCATCACTGCTCGATATGTAATGGCGAATTTTAACACTTTGCTACCTTATAAAATCTTCCATTTTGTAAAGGGTACACATGATAAAAGAGGACCTCAGAATTAATCAAGGCCGCTAAGACTTATTAAATATGTTTACAGTGCTGATTACTTCTGGCGGGATGACACTTTTATCCTAAGATTGACGCGACTTTTTGTGTTATTTCAGATTAACGATTTATTTTCAAAACAGAATTGAGCTTTGAACGATGACTTTTACCGAAGGATGTATTTGAACTCTTATAAGTCTCAAGACCCGGATATGAAAATGAAGCTGTACCATGGTATGTTATGTAAGAAATGTATAATACTAGAGGAGGAGAGCACTGCCAAACTCGGCGCAACGTTCCCAACTCACGTTCGTGCACTACAAGTAAAGTGCAACATATGCAGGCAATGTAAGGAGGTAAATAGGTCAACAGTCATAATAGGACCAGAAACACTACCAGCATACAAAAACATCCCGTGACACTGGCCAATTTGTTTTTTAAAAAGGTGCCCCGTAATAAACATGTTTGCAAAATTTGATCTTTCGAGTCGCTTTTCGTTCAATTTAACGCGAAAAGAAAAAAGAACTCCTCTGTCATTTTCTTCCAAAGCGGAAAAAGGACGTGGCGCTTTGTAAGAAAACTGAAGTTGAGGACCACTCGACACTGTTGACAAGTTCAATCACGAGTCATTCCCCAGCAAACAGATTTAGCATCATCAAACAAACAAAAAAGTACAGGAAAACCACCCACGCACGTTTTCCCCCCTGGGAGTGATGAGGCTGACTACAAGGGGAAAATGCATCATTCATTGTCTTGACTATATGAGAACAACAGGCAAACGTGATTCCTGACTGATTTTTAAGGAGAGCAAAACTGACGTTATACTGTTGACAAATAATTATAGTTCTGCAATGTCTAGCGGACACGGCATCCACCATCGAAAAAAAAAGTTTTCCCCCCCTTATTTTCGCGTAAACAACGACCTCTTTATTTAAGTCCAAAGTACACGAAGCCTATTTTCCGACCTTATGCGAACGTCGAAGGCGGTGTTGTTTAGACTGCTTTGCAACAGCCGCGAACATCACAGGAGCGATCACTTACCCCTGTAGTAGTGAGAGATTGGACCACCTGGTTTAACACTAATGTCGAATATAAGGGAAGAAGATCAGGAACATCTGTTTTTATTTGCGGGACAATTGCAAGCATTGTACATGTATGTACCTCGTGGAGCTGGTAACATATTTTGAAATCTTTTTGGTCTACTGAAAACATGCTTTTACCCGATGAAAAATCTCATCATTCTGCAGTGATAAAAAAGGTCAATAACTTCGTCATAGCTTCGTCAGTATGGGCATAACACTACTTTTTCGAAAGATTTCATTTTTTAAAGTAATTCGTTATGGTTCCATACAAAACTAGACGACGTGAAAGTCAGTGTAAGCGAGAAACAATTACAAACGTCTATTACTAGTATTAGGCTGCTGACGAATTCAAAAGAACATTAAGAAGATAAGGTGTTCCCGTCAGATCTCTGTACACGTATACATGTGCATGTTTGAGCTCTAGGCCATTTGTTGAGAAGTTCTCCCGTGCGGTCTTTCAGACGCGTTCTTGGGCAAGGTGCTCACGATACATTCAGATTTGAAATGGTTAAGGTGAGGACACGAAGCACAGTGTCATTTTCTGATCTTTTGATCTGATGGTGAGTCTGAAATGGTTCGATGCATGGTACTTGTGTGTGCGTCCTATATGTGCGGTTCTACAAAAGCGTGTCGTTCAGTTGGTCCTATAACGAGGAGAAAAGTGCCCAAACCTTTGGAATCTAGCGTTGGAAAAATAGTAAGTAGCGGAAGAACCAGGGCAGTAGTGTTTCCATTGCCTTTGCTATGCCGATGCTTATGGAAAGCGGGAAAATACTTTTACCTATCGGTCGTATTTTTGTGTGTTTGTTTAGCATACAGCACCGGCCAAAGAGAGGAGGGCAGAGGGAAATACTACCTGAGGATGATGGTGGCCAGGGTACCTCTGCAGCCTGCCTTTCCCAGACTATCCAGCAGTGCCGTGCCGTCTCGCAGTGACAGCTTGGCGCCGCTCATGTCCACACGTTTCAGGTGCTTCTGCTTCTTCAGGAAGGAAGTCAGAGCCGCCACCAGCTGTCGAAGCACAAACGATAAAGTAGAAGTAAAAAAATACTTCACTCATTGGTGTAGGGAGCAATCTCTCACTTGCTGAATGTCATGGACCGTCCGACATGACTTCGCAATTTGCTCATGCGTTTTGTTTATAGTCGCAGTTCTGTGGATGCAACCAATTAAATCGTGCTAGCGCGATATGAAACATTTCATAGGTAGTTCAGCTTTAAACAAATCTTGATTCTTTTTGCCACTCATAAGCAGATGCACTGCAAAGGGAGAGAGACATGCGGTTCATTTGCAGTGGAAGAACGTCGAATGGCCCTTGCATAAGAAGAGTAGGCGTTCAAAGGTACATCTCCGAGTTTGCTTCCTTAAAGGCAGCCAAACCCCGTTAGTAAGCCCAAATGATTATGTATAATACAATGGGATGTTTAGGTAAAGTACTCGTTGTTTTCCGGTGGCTGATACAAAATAGATGGGACTGGTTTCCAATCCGGGACGCAAAAAAATGGTGCTGCCCTGCACACAAGAGGCCGTGCTGCCTCGTGTCTCGCATTACTAAAGTTATCGTCCATTTGTTTTCGGGGCATTCCGTAAAGACCCTCTTTCAAAACATGGATAAGAAACAAATCACAGAAGCTGTATATAGGTCTACTATTTTAGTCGCACAACCGCATAACAGAAAATTATTGGGAAAGAAGCTTCAGAAACTTCGAGGAGATTCTTCGAACGTTTCGGCAGGCACGCGTGTGCCTGATGTGGACCTATGTTTCCAAAGATTCTTATTAATGCTGTTTAGCCACCATCAAGCTTACCTATTCAAATAAACTATGTATAAAATAATGCAAAGCAAGGACAGCAATCTAATATTGCCTGCACAAAATCAGATTTTCATTATATACCAGATAAAATCAGCTTTTTGGGCGCAATGAAACTGTCTGGGATGACACCTCCGCAAACAGAGATCTCTATAACAAATTCAGTCATTTTTATTAAGATGCTCTGTATCACACACACACACACACACACACACACATATATATATATATATATATATATATATATATATATATATATATATATATATATATATATATATATATATCTTCGTTCCAGCAATCCGTTCGTTATGATTATTTCACACATTAGAGCCAGGAGACATTCGGTGACATTATGGAGATCTTTTCGACTGTGTATCCAAAGACTAACGCTTACACAGAAAAAGTAGAACTTCGCCTGAATCTATGAGGATGGGTATTTAGAGGGGCCGTCGCGCGGCAACTGTGACTGATCAAAACAGGAGCGGCGGCGTCTTTCGCAGCGCGATTTCTTGCTCAAATGCTCGCTACACGCACATGTGTGTCGGTAAATAGTTTTTTCGGACCCCCAAAGACGCAGAACAGTGAGTTGAACACACTGTCTTATATCCGTTTAGATCACAAATGAAAATGTCCCGGCGCTCGATCGCTGTGCAAATATACACTGTGATCGACGGGAACAAGTTCTGTATAGAAGATAATTCGACATTTTAGACGTCTTAAAAGTACAGTTCTGGTGACCTCTATCCTTCACTTTACAATGAACGTGTGCTTACTGGGCTGCGCTCTAAGGAGGCACGTGAAATACCCATCTGCAAGGGGCACACCTCTTTCGCATCCTCGCTTTTTCACACGAAGGCTGTGGAGGATTTCCACGTATTTCAAAGTAACGTCTTCGGTGTTTCGCAGACGCAATAACGTACTCTACCTCATACGAAAGATTTAGTATTTCATGGTCATGTTATAATCTATCTTATGTTGACTTGTGTTTTGTATAGATACTGTTTATTCTAAAGGATATTTTATATTAAGCCTTATATTTCATACTGACATGTAGGGCTTTCAAGCAATATTTGATAGCACATTTATCAAATCTTTCATTTTGAATACAGCATTTCGTTGAGAACCTCGCACTGATGAGGAAGGTACGGGTCGCTGCCCATGCCTGCAGCCTCACCTTGGTTCTGGCGACTTCGTGGAAGCGCCAGCCGTGCGCGAAGTCGAGGTTGGTGGCCTCCAGGGAGAGGAGCTTGGTGCGGGTCTTCCCCACGGCGGCCAGGAAGGCCTCCACGCCCAGAGCCACGGGTCTGGCTGTCAGCAGTGTGGGGGGACCGCACTCCAGTCTCATGTGCCTCAAGTGTCGCCCTAGGGCCTGCAACCACGCACCACTCATGCCAGTGTGCATCATACACGTACGCGTGTTATATACGTGTATCGTAGGCGTGTAGTTGATGATGATGGTGATGGTGATGGTGATGGTGACGACAACGATGATGATGATGATGATGATGATGATGAGAAGGAGGAGGAGGAGGAGGAGGAGGAGGAGGAGGAGGAGGAGGAGGAGGAGGAGGAGGAGGAGGAGGGAGGAGGGAGGAGGAGGAGGGAGGAGGAGGATAGTGATGGTGATGGTGATGAGAATGCTGCTGCTGCTGTTGCTGCTGCTGATACATATTGGACTTGTACCGCCTATCAGCCTCTGTAGGCTGTTTAAGGCCATTTATCACGAATATCACTAGAGCTGGTTACAGTTTAGTGCAAGAGCAAGGCAAATCTTGACTTTCCCAGTTATTCGCCTCGCACGAATCTCATAGGGAGACATGTGTATGTCGGGTCCCTAGTCCAGTGGTTAGGACCCTCGCCTTGCGCCAAGTAGGTTCAATGCAGCACAGGTCCTGGAGTACCACCACATGCTACGAACCTAGTCTGCATTGCCTCTCCTACCCACCAGTCTGCATTGCCTCTCCTACCCACCAGTCTGCATTGCCTCTCCTACCCACCAGTCTGCATTGCCTCTCCTAACCACCAGTCTGCATTGCCTCTCCTACCCACCAGTCTGCATTGCCTCTCCTACCCACCAGTCTACATTGCCTCTCCTACCCACCAGTCTACATTGCCTCTCCTACCCACCAGTCTGCATTGCCTCTCCTACCCACCAGTCTACATTGCCTCTCCTACCCACCAGTCTGCATTGCCTCTCCTACCCACCAGTCTGCATTGCCTCTCCTACCCACCAGTCTGCATTGCCTCTCCTACCCACCAGTCTACATTGCCTCTCCTACCCACCAGTCTGCATTGCCTCTCCTACCCACCAGTCTGCATTGCCTCTCCTACCCACCAGTCTGCATTGCCTCTCCTACTCACCAGTTTGCATTGCCTCTCCTACCCACCAGTCTACATTGCCTCTCCTACCCACCAGTCTGCATTGCCTCTCCTACCCACCAGTCTGCATTGCCTCTCCTACCCACCAGTCTACATTGCCTCTCCTAACCACCAGTCTGCATTGCCTCTCCTACCCACCAGTCTACATTGCCTCTCCTACCCACCAGTCTGCATTGCCTCTCCTACTCACCAGTTTGCATTGCCTCTCCTACCCACCAGTCTACATTGCCTCTCCTACCCACCAGTCTGCATTGCCTCTCCTACCCACCAGTCTGCATTGCCTCTCCTACCCACCAGTCTGCATTGCCTCTCCTACCCATGTGCAAAACCGGGTAGAGGGGGCTGCGCAGTGGTGACCAGAAGTGAATATCCCAAAAATAACTTAGCGCGTATTGGAGTATTACAAAGTTTTTTCTCTAAATTAAGATCTAAACTTTTTCAGCCACATTAGATTGTTCAAAAGCAGTTTCATTTGCGCATTGTTTTAAAACGAAGTTGAAACCTTGCCTTTTTCAAATATGTCAGACTGTGTACAACATTATCGTCTGACAATTGCTATGGAACAACAAAATAGTATTACCCTATGTCTGTTGGAGATCAAGTCATCTATAACTATTTTTGTGTGAAGAATACGCCATACAGTTTTCTCAGAGAGAGAGAGAGAGAGAGAGAGAGAGAGAGAGAGACAGAGAGAGACAGAGAGAGACAGAGAGAGACAGAGAGACACAGAGAGACAGAGAGACAGAGAGAGAGAGACAGACAGAAAGAGACAGAGAGACAGGGACAGAGACAGAGAGAGACAGAGAGAGACACAGAGAGAGAGGGGGGAGGGGGAGGTAATGGCAATTTTAAAGGAGACACTTGAAGATGGTAATTTATGTTCTAAGTTTTTCCACATTCACAGGTGCCTGGAGTGATTGGGATTCATTCACTTGAAAATCCCCACGGAGCGAAAATAAAGCTGACACCTGTTTGGTAGTGAACTCATTTTGTCGTGTTTTTGCAGTTATGAGGAATGAGTCAAAATTTCATAAGCTTACCCGTTTTCTAGAAATTGCATGAAATGCCATGTGATATTCATTCGTAAGGGGAAAAACTGATGAAACTAATAACATGCATTTGGAAAACACGATGACATTTACTCGTCGGTTGCACAAGACGAATATGCAAAGTTTTGTTTACTGCAACTGCTAGAAATAACACTGTACTACCTCGTGGTGTCTCTGGATTTATCACTGGCTTGATAAAGTTTACCCGCTAAGCGATAACAAAGAACGGCTGGCAAACACTGCGCTATTATTCTTAGTTTTGAGATTCACATTTGTAATATAACTTTTATCTTATCAGCATACTTATAATATCATTTCTCCCCTTCCAGGGATAGCTTAGAACGACAGCGCTGCGCTTTCAATGTTTGTTTGTGTTTTTTCCCTAGGTAATTTCTTCCCCGTTACCTCTGTACATGTACAGCACCCAGTAAGCAATTTTACTCCTCGGTAAACGCAATCCTGGAAACCAAGCAGTACACGGTATCGTACAGCCGTGAAGCAATTGTATAGGCAGCACTCTAAATCTCTGGACTAGAGTTCCCATGCTTTGCCTGTAAGCATGTGTCGTTGGAAATATACATGTACGTCTGGTCACTCTGTAGCACGTATGAAACCATATCGACCTTTTCGGTCGCGCTACAAGTGTTATAATGTAAAAGAAGACATTCTACATCAGAGCAAAGAGAGCGTGGATAAGAGCAAGCCTTGCCTCAATCCACTTGCAGTCGCTTTTTGCGGTAAAAGGTGCCCGAATTCCGATGAATTTGAAGATCCGCGTCCGCCAGAGCAACGGAGAATCGAACGCATTTCTCCACATGCGACACACCAAGGCTGCCTTCGTGCGGTCCCTGTCTTCTAAGTAGCACAGAATCTGGCGCAAAATGACATCATCATGATCACTTTCAAAGCAAGAAAAGAGCAAATCACATAAAAACGGTTTTGCTGAGTTCTTTTCGTTTAATTGAAAGAAGCCTTATAAGTACTAGAACATGATTCCAATATTTTAGTTTGAGAGAGTGAGTTTTGGTTAATTGCATGCGTGACGTGAAGAGCAACCTACTTCATTACTGAAGAATCGATGAATGAAAAGCGCTTGAAGCGCCTGGGGGAAAGTTTTGGCCTTGAAAGCCGAGATGGCTAATGTTAAGGTGTTGTTCACGTATTCCAAAATTGTGAATGATAACATCGTTACACGTTAATAAAAACGAATAGATGCAGCTTCTTTGATGCATGAAAACTGTCCATTACGTCAGAACAGCCTAATTGATCGTAAAAAAGAGAGATGGCTGCATTTAAGGAGTGCTGTGCGTATTCCAAGGCCTGAAAATGAATCCATTTACGCCATCCAACGACTGTCTTTCGATGCATTTATGTCAACGACTAAGTGCTCTGGACCAAAACTGTTCCACGGCTCTTTTCAGCTAATAGCACCTACTTTTGCTCTGTTAAGGTGTTACGCTTAAAAGGCGCCGAAAAAATGATAGCGATCATAGATTCCAATAAAAATACGGAATCTGCACAACTCTCAGAGCCGTTAACAGAGGAACACCAGATATTGAAAATTCAAGAAATTGTTCCTCGCCTGCAGTAGGATTTCTTCAGGTAAAGTGGACCAACTCCGATCGTGGTCGATGGCGACGGTACGATAAGTCGATGGAGTCGAGCGAACGTCGTCTGACAACAAAGTCCTGACTGTTGGGGGCGTGTTGACTGGGGTCCCTCTCCTACCGTCGACGGCGTAGCAGCTGTCACTCATCTTGAGCTCTTGAACGGAATGAAGATTGGAGACGAAAGCGATTTGCTTCCTTTCGATTGAGTTTCTTCCTTTGTTTACTGTGCTGATGAACAAACACATGACGTCGACCATGGTTTTATCGTCACTGCATCGAAAGCGCGGGAAGTTGTTTGTTTTACATTTCCGAGAAGATAATCCATTGACGATGAAATCGAAAGCAGGAAGAGGAGAGAACATAATAACGATGTTACGAAGAAGTTAGATCCGGTTAAAGAGTTGGTGAAATTAGATTGGAGAAAAACATTATGAGACGTGCAGATTTAACCATACTGAAGGGAAAATAACATTGATTAACTGTACAGCACTAATCATCAGCTCTGCGCTTATCTCTGGTTAACTTCGTGACAGTAAAGATGACAAACCCACCCATTATGCATCTTATCTTAATCACTTGTCGATAATCTTCAAAAGCAAACCTTTCCTTCGATAAATTTCCCAGATTCCATCCTATGAAGCTGGGAGGCTGTAGAAAAGGCGACATTACCGTGCTGTGGCAAAGAACCAACACTGGATTGGAATGATCATCATCGTCAAGAAATACTGCCTGGCCATGCATGTTCTTCATCCTCTTTAAGTTTATGTTCTTTTAAACCTTGAAAGACGAGCAGACTCTATTTTCTTACAGAAGTGTGCAGCAAGTTTTATACTGGAGATAAAAACTGCGCAAATCCAGATTTTGACTCCCCCTGAGGGTTTGGGGTAAGAATTGGCCCACCGCGTCTCCCTACGCGATTTGTAAGAGGCGAATAACTAGGGACACCGTGACTGGATTACGTTTACTCTAAACTGTTTTAGTGATTTTCGTGTTTAATGGCCTTACAAAGCCTACAAAGGCTGATTGGCCTTAAAACACTACCCTCCCATCCCATCCCATCCATTCCATCTCATCCCATCCCATCCCATTCCATCCCCTTCCATCCCTTCCCCTCCCCTCCCCTCCCCTCCCCTCCCCTCCCCTCCCCTCCCCTCCCCTCCCCTCCCCTCCCCTCCCCTCCCCTCCCCTCCCCTCCCCTCCCCTCCCATCCCCTCCCATCCCATCCCCTCCCATCCCAACCCACCCCACCCCATCCCATCTCATCCCTCCATCCCATCCCTCCATCTCATCCCTCCATCCCATCCCTCCATCCCATCCCTCCATCCCATCCCTCCATCCCATCCCTCCATCCCATCCCATACATCCCATCTCTCCATCCCATCCATCCCACCCATCCCATCCATCCCATCCATCCCATCTGTCGCGTGGTACACGACAAAGAAGAGATAAAAATAGCTCAGAAAGATCGATATTTGACTCCAGTTGCCAAGGAGGGTAATTGTGCTTAGAGGGGTAGGTCAAATCCATCGAGGAAGCGAGGGAAGATTCAAACGTAAGCGTTGTCACCATGAATATTCTCATTGGCTTGGAGAGGACACGTCATATATTTTTTCCCCGCTGCTGAGTGACGTCAGTCATAATTCTGGGAGAGACAAGCAAGACGTGTTGAGCGTTCGTCCTGGGGTCGCCATCGTGGCGCGCCCCAGGGCGATGTTTTGCTCATAAGCGTAAGGGCAGCTATGTCCAGCCTGAGTGGCTTTTGTGTGAGCAATCTCCCCTGCGATAGATAGCTATAGTTTCACGGCCTGAAGAGATTTGAGGTGAGTGTTTCGCGTTAGTTGTGACTGAACGCGCGTGCATGTGAACACGTGTAGCGAACGCCATCTTGAATTGTCTTATATGTAACAGTAGTCTGAAGAAATATTCGTCTAAATGTTTAACGTTGAGAGTTAACTTTAGAGAATGATTGTAAGGAGTTTCTACTGTGTTTGGTTGCAGTTTTGAGCCGCTTTTGGGCTCTGTAAAGTAATGACGCGTGTGAGCGTCGTTTGGCTTTCTCGTGAATGAGAGTGGTGCGAAATAAGATAGCTTGCATTATGAGTGCAGCAGACGCTGCGAATATAGATGGTGATAGATTGTCTCGTTTTGCAGGCCATAAAACTCTGGGTGTCCCCCTGCTGTGCCTGTGTACTCCTGCAGTGGTATCTGGGTGTGCCCTGCGTACCGGTATCCTCCTGTATTCGCCGGTGTCCCCCTGCTTACCCTGGTGTACAATGCTTGTGGATGTGTGTGTGTATTGTGACTTCGTGTAGCTGCGGGTGCAGCTGCACTGGTGGGACTTTGGTCCATTTCCGAGAGCGACGGCTCTCAGCCTGACTGTGGGTCGGACTTGGCGAGTGACTGCAGGCGCGCACTGCAGAGGACGACCACAGGGGTGTAAGCGCGCGGACAGGAGCGCCCGCGCAGGACTGTCGGTGAGTGACAGCGTGTGTCAGAGACGTGAAGTGGGTAAGTCTTTGTGTGAGACAGTTGTGGAGTGTATCTCCGTACCCCCGTGTGGGTAAAGTTTTGGTATACTGCTGTGAAGAGCAGTGGAGTGTGTCTCCATATCCCTGTGTGGGTGAAGTTTTGGTATACTGCTGTGAAGAGCAGTGGAGTGTATCTCCGTATCCCTGTGTAGGTGAAGTTTTGGTATACTGCTGTGAAGAGCAGTGGAGTGTATCTCCGTATCCCTGTGTAGGTGAAGTTTTGGTATACTGCTGTGAAGAGCAGTGGAGTGTATCTCCGTACCCCTGTGTGGGTGAAGTTTTGGTATGCTGCTGTGAAGAGCAGTGGAGTGTATCTCCGTACCCCTGTGTGGGTGAAGTTTTGGTATGCTGCTGTGAAGAGCAGTGGAGTGTATCTCCGTTTTCCCTGTGTGGGTGAAGTTTTGGTATGCTGCTGTGAAGAGCAGTGGAGTGTATCTCCGTACCCCTGTGTGGGTGAAGTTTTTGGTATGCTGCTGTGAAGAGCAGTGGAGTGTATCTCCGTTTTCCCTGTGTGGGTGAAGTTTTGGTATGCTGCTGTGAAGAGCAGTGGAGTGTATCTCCGTACCCCTGTGTGGGTGAAGTTTTGGTGTATGCATTGTGTTGCGTGGTTATATCCTAATGTACCCTTTGAGAAGGGCGGAGTTTCGATGGGAGTAGCGTTGTTTTATCAGAGGTTACAGTGATGTTGTGCCCGGATGGGGCCGACCTCTCACTTCTTGAACCCGTGCGGAAGTCGGTGCATTAAATGTTGCGTGTAGTGTTGAGTATCCTGTTTATCTTGCAAAT
>JAWQFJ010003645.1:2500-7500 GCA_034096865.1 Theodoxus fluviatilis
TATTTGGAACATCACCCTCAGCCCCCAACCCCAATGTGGCTAGCATCCTTATTTATAAACTCTGAATATTTGTCAATTATTGACACCATTGACATAGGCCAGATTCACTACCCATAGCCCCTCCCAAAGTCCGCTCTGTAAACAAGAAAGATTTTTCTACAGACAAGAAGAGGAAGATGATCATTGTCTATAATTTTAGGCCGTGGAAAAACACTCCAGCCATACTAGCTCCAAAACACACATGCATATTCATGTCACCCCTCCTCCCAAATCTGCATACACAATTATGTCAACTAAATGCAGCAAAAACCCAAGGCACTGCTAAATGCAAAGTAGCTGTAAAGTTTTACAGGAGATGTAAAGATTGACAGCCTCCATTCTTGCACATTTTCATGATCTGAAGAGCTGAGGCCCGTTCATGAGAACAAGTGCTCTCAATCCATCGCTGTGTCTGCCTCCTGCATAGGCCCTCTCTCCTCTGCTAGTCTCGTTGAAGTAGTAGTAGTAGTAGTAGTAGTAGTAGTAGTAGTAGTAATAGTAGTAGTAGTAGTAGTAGTAGTAATAGTGGTAGTAGTTGTAGTTGTTGTTGTAGTTGTAGTAGTAGTAGTAGTAGTAGTAGTAGTAGTAGTAATAGTGGTAGTAGTTGTTGTAAATAACAGCAGCAGTAATAACCGCTGCAGTAGTAGTAACAGCAGCAGTAGTAACAGCAGCAGTAGTAACAGCAGCAGTAGTAACAGCAGCAGTAGTAACAGCAGCAGTAGTAACAGCTGCAGTAGTAACAGCTGCAGCAGTAGTAACATCAGCAGTAGTAAGCCCCCCCCCCCAAAAAAAAAAAAAAAAAGTTATGGTGACTCATGATCATCCAACACTTCTTTTTTCTTCTGCCAAACCTGAACCTTTTCTTCCAACATGAGAAAAAGCCCACAAACAAACAAAAACACAAAGAAACTGACAATAAACAACAAACTGCCCCATCTTCCCTGCCATGTGAGCACTCAGGGGACCCACGGAGTTTTAAAAAAGGCATTTTCAGTGAAAGAAAGAAAGAAAGAAAGTTTGATTTACATTCAATCTGGCTTCTAAAAAAAGAATGAGAAAAAAGGGGTGGATGGAGGTGGTGGGAATTCAGGCTGATCTATCCACCCTGTTTTGGGGGTCATTTTACCTTAACTACACCCCTGTTTTGGGGGTCATTTTACCTTCACTACACCCCTGTTTTGGGCGTCATTTTACCTTCACTACACCCCTGTTTTGGGGGTCATTTTACCTTCACTACACCCCTGTTTTGGGCGTCATTTTACCTTAACTACACCCCTGTTTTGGGGGTCATTTTACCTTCACTACACCCCTGTTTTGGGCGTCATTTTACCTTCACTACACCCCTGTTTTGGGGGTCATTTTACCTTCACTACACCCCTGTTTTGGGGGTCATTTTACCTTCACTACACCCCTGTTTTGGGCGTCATTTTACCTTCACTACACCCCTGTTTTGGGGGTCATTTTACCTTCACTACACCCCTGTTTTGGGGGTCATTTTACCTTCACTACACCCCTGTTTTGGGCGTCATTTTACCTTCACTACACCCCTGTTTTGGGCGTCATTTTACCTTCACTACACCCCTGTTTTGGGGGTCATTTTACCTTCACTACACCCCTGTTTTGGGGGTCATTTTACCTTAACTACACCCCTGTTTTGGGCGTCATTTTACCTTAACTACACCCCTGTTTTGGGCGTCATTTTACCTTCACTACACCCCTGTTTTGGGGGTCATTTTACCTTCACTACACCCCTGTTTTGGGGGTCATTTTACCTTCACTACACCCCTGTTTTGGGGGTCATTTTACCTTCACTACACCTTTGACTCTTTCTCTCTTTCCCTAATACTAATAGCAGAACAAGTAGTGGTAGTGGTAGTGGCAGTTGCAGCAGTACTAATAGCAGAACAGGTAGTGGTAGTGGCAGTAGCAGTGGCAGTTGCAGCAGTACTAATAGCAGAACAGGTAGTGGTAGTGGCAGTAGCAGTGGCAGTTGCAGCAGTACTAATAGCAGAACAAGTAGTGGTAGTGGCAGTAGCAGTGGCAGTTGCAGCAGTACTAATAGCAGAACAAGTAGTGGTAGTGGCAGTAGCAGTGGCAGTTGCAGCAGTACTAATAGCAGAACAGGTAGTGGTAGTGGCAGTAGCAGTGCAGTTGCAGCAGTACTAATAGCAGAACAGGTAGTGGTAGTGGCAGTAGCAGTGGCAGTTGCAGCAGTACTAATAGCAGAACAAGTAGTGGTAGTGGCAGTAGCAGTGGCAGTTGCAGCAGTAAAAACTGCAAGCAGCATCCCTACCCCCTTCAGGAAACAGGTCTTCGGTCTCAAAACCATCCAATCACAGCCAGGAGTCACCGGAAGAGATTGACACCCCCTTGCAACAGCAATTTCCACTTCAATCCTTCACTACTGGCACTTCTTGTAACAGCTTACATTTTTTTAAAAGTGAAACATTTCTCAATAACACAACCACGACATTAGATTAAAAAAGCTACATACCACTGAGAACGTTTTCAGTGATGCCAGGCTATACAATACAGACCACTACATTTGAAAAGCTACATACCACAGAGAACGTTTTCAGTGATGCCAGGCTATACAATACAGACCACTACATTTGAACACCTACTTCAAGCTGCTACTTTCTCAATGATGGTACAAAATGCCCAACTTTCCTCCAGAGAATGCAAGAATGCCCTCGGCTTTTTCCTATTTCAGAAAGAGGCAGTGTCCACACAGTGGATTTCGTCATTGCTTTGTTTCAATATACATCTGTAATGTACGTATGTTTTCATAATTGTTGAGAGTGTACAAAGAATAGCCTTCCACGTGGGGATATATGCAGTATATCTATCTACCCATCTATACAGCATGGGGATATATGCAGTATATCTATCTACCCATCTATACAGCACTAGTGCCTGTAGTGGTAGTGAAGATCAGACATTTTCTACGCCAACAGCGCAGTGAAGAAGTTAATTCTACTCGCTGTAAATGAAGACATTGACTTCATCTAGGCAACGTTACCTTCATTAAACATTTGAGACAGTGGTCAACGAAGCATATTTCTAAGATCTGTTTTTCAATCACAAAGCATGCATGCATTTCACAACAAAAAAGTCAGTGTAAAAACGGGTCCCGTGCTGACATAATGTCAGCCTGACCAACAAATATTTCAAAATGGCTGCCATACAACACATTTTTGTCTGTAGTTCAGGTGAATTAATCTCCAAAACTATAAATGCGAGATTAAAAAAATATCTTGCCCAACAGTGATGACATTTTCTACACTTATAGAGAACAATTCTGTGCTAGAAACTAGGTGATGAACTGCTCCAAGTTCACTCCGATTCTAAAACTTCATAAAATGCAAATTTGTCAATGTTCAAAATCTGTTTTTAAAACAATACCTGGTGATTGTATCTACATCCTGGAAAGTACAATAATTATTGTGGTCAACAGCATGCAAAATGTTCCAGGAAAGTTTCTTTGCTGTAAAGAGGGCTGTAAATGGACATGCTTTGTCCTCTTTAAAACATTTAAGTTTGCAAAAACAAAAAAAAGGGTCATGTTTGATTCCAGTTCCAAGTTTGCAAATCCAGAAATGGTCCCTAAGCCAGCTCTCTGCATAAAAGCCTGCACCTCAGCCACCTCTCTGCATAAAAGCCTGTACCTCAGCCACCTCTCTGCATAAAAGCCTGTACCTCAGCCACCTCTCTGCATAAAAGCCTGTACCTAAGCCACCTCTCTGCATAAAAGCCTGTACCTAAGCCACCTCTCTGCATAAAAGCCTGTACCTCAGCCACCTCTCTGCATAAAAGCCTGTACCTAAGCCACCTCTCTGCATAAAAGCCTGTACCTCAGCCACCTCTCTGCATAAAAGCCTGTACCTCAGCCACCTCTCTGCATAAAAGCCTGTACCTCAGCCACCTCTCTGCATAAAAGCCTGTACCTCAGCCACCTCTCTGCATAAAAGCCTGTACCTCAGCCACCTCTCTGCATAAAAGCCTGTACCTCAGCCACCTCTCTGCATAAAAGCCTGTACCTAAGCCACCTCTCTGCATAAAAGCCTGTACCTCAGCCACCTCTCTGTATAAAAGCCTGTACCTAAGCCACCTCTCTGCATAAAAGCCTGTACCTCAGCCACCTCTCTGCATAAAAGCCTGTACCTCAGCCACCTCTCTGCATAAAAGCCTGTACCTCAGCCACCTCTCTGCATAAAAGCCTGTACCTCAGAACAGATGTTCAGCTGGGAAATATTCCTGATTACAGAAAATAATTCATAATTAAACCAAACTGTAGGATCTATTTGATTATGCATTTATACACCTATTTGGAGGGGTGGTCCTGTTTCATTGTGGTTTTACATATTTTTCTACACCAGGGGGTGGGGGTGGGGGAGGGGATGGGAATGAAGAGAGAAGAGGAAATAATATGAAGACAACGTTAGGCGAAACGGAAATCACATTCATCCCAAATGACCCAAACCTACCTTTTTCTCTTTACTTTGTCTTCCCTCCATGAGACACTCCACCCCCCACCCCCCACCCAAGTTCATACAAAACTCATCCAAAATCAGGTCACTAGGAAGATATGCACCTCAGGGTACAGCTACTACAACTAACATTTTCACTTCTGGCAGGAATACAGCTTCAACAGGGAGCCCAAACATCACACACAGACAACAGACTCACAAGCCTAGCCCGTCTTTGGCTTCTTGCTTGCTGGTTCCCCCTCAGTCTTCTTCAAGTTCTTGCCTTGAGCAATCCAGTTCATCATCAGCTGGCTGCTCTTGTTCACTTTGGGTTTGCTCCTGCAAGGAGAGTAAGGCCCCTGTACTTCACTGCTACATACCAGTCATCATGCATACTTCACTGACAATGTGACACAGAGTTGACATGACTTCACTGACAACATGACACAGAGTTGACATGACTTCACTGACAACATGACACAGAGTTGACAT
>JAWQFJ010003645.1:10000-11531 GCA_034096865.1 Theodoxus fluviatilis
AAACACAACAGCTATGTGAAAAGAACCAGAGGAGTCCCACTCCAGACATCCCAGCTCTACTGTGCATCTAGAAACACCAACAGTTGTGCAAAAGCAGCGGAACGCCACTCCAGAGTGACGGGTTTGATGCAATCTGGCGTCTTGTTTCTTGAGTAGTTCACCACAGTGGAGTACGCGGGTGCATCTGGAAGTTCTCCCGTGCGGTCTGATCAACTTGGCTGCCTCGCAATCACGAGCAAGTTGCTTCAGATTTGCTGTAAACACAGATCCATCGTTGATTGTAAGACAAAGCAGTTTGAAGCAGGTGAAACAATTTTCTGGATTTTGCATCTACCTACTGTACACTGGCATATCAAACTATTGAAGACAGAAACAAGTTTGAATGAAACAAGGGCTTACTTAATGCAGAGACCTACTGTACACTGCATACCAAACTATTGAAGACAGAAACAAAGTTTCGAATGAAACAAGGGCTACTTAATGCAGATACCTACTGTACACTGCATACCACAACTATTGAAGACAGAAACAAAGTTCGAATGAAACAAGGGCTACTTAATGCAGAGTCCTACTGTTACACTGCACTTATCAAACTATAGAAGACAGAAACAAAGTTCGAATGAACCAAGGGCTCCTTAATGCAGATACCTACACTACACAGCAAATCAAACTATAGAAGACAGAAACAAAGATATAATGAAACAAGGGCTACTTAACCCATTGCTTACGCAGCTCAACCACGTGGTTGCGATGACGCCAACACCCTTTGGCTACGCAGCTCAACTACGTGGTTGCGGTTAGCCGTAAAGAAATTTTCCTATCTACGTGGCTGTTTCAAGGGAAGTAAATCGTACAGCACTTTATGCTGTAACCAATCTGTGTTCGCTGGAGTTACCTTTTTCTTTAGTATAGTCCCCGTGAGAAAGCTAGATGTAGTAGAAGCTACGCTCACCCTACGTCGCGTTTTTCGCGCTTGTCGACATGGCGTCGCGTTGTCGGTGATTGAGCAGTGATAAAAATGACGAAGTATTAGAAGTGTGGATGGAAGAAGGGTCTGATATTGAAGATCTAGGTGGATATTGGACTTCTGAAGAAGATCTTTATGATTCTGATGCGGAAATAGTCCCAGTCAACGAGAATGAAGCGGTGGCTGACAGCGAAGACGAATCGATTTCGTGGCTGAAAGCGAAAACGAATTGACTTCGTCGCCGTCGACGTCAGAAAGAGAGGAAGAGATAGAAACGGTTTTTACAGCAGACACAGACATCGATTCGGATGCAGAGGATGCCGAAACCTTCTCTACTCCTCCAATGAACTGTACCACACAAAAGAGGACTATGCGAGTAGGGCGCCTTCTTTCTCTCAGGTCATTTGAGACTTTTCTTCTATTCAACAGAGACAGATTGCAGTGATAGTGTATATTTTCTGATTTCACCCTCTCTGACTTGCTAAAAAAAACATTTTCAAGCATTTTTTTATCCTGTAGTCAATCATTCATCAATATAGTTTGATGTGGAAATACTGATTTCAG
>JAWQFJ010003648.1:0-20058 GCA_034096865.1 Theodoxus fluviatilis
AATTGCTGTGCATCATCTGCGCCAGTGGTTCCTCCAGCTTGAACATATATCCTTGTAGATGCTTGTCCACTCTGTTCTTGAACGAGTTCAGGCTCGGTGCCTCGACTACGCTATTCGGGAGGCTGTTCCACATGTTGATAACTCGCTGGGTGAAGAAATGCTGTCGTAAAGCCGTATTGCATCGGTTTTTCTTGAGCTTGTAGGCGTGACCTCTTGTGACACTATTGTCATCGCAGGAAAACAGATTCTCTCCAATCTGGTACATGCCGTGCGTATACTTGTACACTTCTATTAGGTCACCTCTAGTTCTTCTGTAGCACAGACTAGGGAGCCTCATCTTGACAAGTCTTTGTTCATATGTGAATTTGGAGAACATTGGTGAAGGAGAAAGAAAGATTTTTTACGATGCGGGTCGTTTGTATCCTGGACGTTTTGTACCTAGTCGTTTCGTCTGCAACTCGCACTTACGTTATGGTCGAAGTAGATTGATGTTTACTTCGTCCGCTGAACGCTGTCAAGACTAATGCTCGAATGAATGAAGTATGATTTCATAATTTTTCCGGATTAATACAAATGTATATCAAATACATCAGTTCAATTTAATCGAGTCAATTAATCGAGTACATGTCCACTAGGTGAAAAATGTGTTGAGTGGAACGCAAGTCAGAAAAGTTACACTTGCAGTCTAAACAACAAAATGAATACAGTGTTTGTATTGAAAAATCAGGTCAATCTTTTCGTCGTTTGGTTCCACGACAAGAGTATGAAATCTTGTTTCCAGCGAGATTAGGAGCTTCTGCAAACAGAGGGTGAAAAGGGCAGGATTCTAACGCACTTTAGCCAGGCACTCACGAGCCATGAAAATAGACGCCGACACGTGACCCAGATTCTCGCACTCAGCTGCGCAAAGTTTGTGCTCTGTGTGATTCGAGTGTAATACTGCCAATAAACGTCGTTAAGCTTAAGATTACACCCGAATCACACGGATCGTCAAGGTGCATGGAGTACAGTACCGGTCAAGAGTCACAACAACCACCGACACCGACCATTTCAGCCTTCTTCATGTTGCGTTAGAATCCTGCCGTTGTCGTGGTGAACATGGCTGACAACGGTCAGAATGATTACTTGCTTGGTTTTTTCCTTGTCAAAACTTGTTATACCGTCAGATTGTTACCACCATCAGATTTTCTGCAACTTTTCGAAGCGAATCTAGCCTAAAAACCTACCAGTTATGAATCGTGTTAACAGGATTGACTCGTTGCTTGTAGAATGACGGTACTCAGTAGCAGTACCACACACGGTGTGTGCGTGAATCACTGAATGAGTACGAATGCACATGTCTGGGTTGAACATCTATAATACACTTCCTCCTCTGTGTGACTGTGTGAGTGTTAATTCAGCGTCTATGACATGCCAAAGGAAAGCAAAACATGTCATAATAGGAGCTTCCTGAACCTATCCATCATGTTTAAAATATATGGTTGATTGTTCCTGGGCCGATAGCTTAGAAATGGATTTACATGCTTTACAAACACTCCGTCATAGCAATTCTCTAATGGCTCAGCTGGTAGAGCGTTCGACTCTTGGTCATGCATGACCAGGTTTGATTCTGCGCTGAAACTTTTTTTTTCTTCTCTTTTTTCGAGAGGTTGTGGTTTTTTTGTGTTTTTATGTGTGTGTGTGTGTTTTCCCCCTCTTTTCTCGAGAGGTTGCGGGTTCAAACCCGATCTTTTTTTAAATGCCAAAACCTGGAGGTTCAGCGCCAGCGGTTTTTATCTGTCTGTGTGTGTGTGTCTGTCTGTCCCGACTCCACGGCTGATTTCTCAAAAACTACTGGACGGATTTCCTTGACATTTTGCACACTAACTGGAAGTTAGGTCCGATTGAATGTATCAAATATTTAGAATCGAGGCTTGAAGAGAAAGTGATTTTTTAAGGTCGTACACTCCAGAGCGCCTCCCCAAATACGCGATTCATGGAATGGCGAAATTGCGTAATGTGTGACGTCATCAACAACGTGACGTCATTTGCGAGTAGAGTTTTGATGATAATGGATTTTGAGAACATTGGTGAAAGGATAAAGAAGGATTTTTTACGATGCAAGTAGTCAATTGATGGAATGGCGACCCACTCTACAGCCACGCCCCTTTTCTCGCTGTATCTCGCGTGGTTATAATTGCTGGCGCCAAAATGGCTTCCGAATGAACGCTGATTCGTTGCATTGTATTCCGGACATCATTTGTGTCTCATTTTTGCCAGACAGTGAGAAGATTTCTCAGACTGTGATAGACAGGGGTATGAATAAATACCACTCAAGTTATTTAGACGAAATTAAGATCTATGAGCAAGCGGAATAAACGGTCGAGTTGACAGCTTGGTGCTTCAGATCAATGCGAAAAAATGAAGCTCCATGGCATATCGACTTTCTTTCCATCTTGACGCTGCTAAGCAGAAGATCAACCATCCTCATTGCTCGTGCAAAGCTGGGTAAGTGGTTTTTTTTTTAATAATCATTTATCTGTTACTTGTTTGATGGAGTAACCTAAGCTCGCATTCCAAAATTGTAGAACCTACTGTTGAAGTGTTGTGTGTGGAGCCAAAAAGCTTGCGCAACTGTCCTTCGCACTGACTGTCCTATGCACGGACTGTCCTTTGCATTAACTGTCCTTCACACTGACTGTTCTATGCACTGACTGTCCGATGCACTGACTGTTCTATGCACTTTCACACTGACCAGTGCACAGAATGACCGGCACATGTCCGAAGCACTGGTGAGCGCGACAAAAACTTGGAGCGGACTGTTAGATCTTTACCCACTGTAGAAAGCGCACTTCCCCTCCTCTCCTTCGTGACTATCTCCTTGTCAGTGTGAAGGACAGTTAATGCAAAAGACGGTCAGTGCAAAGGACAGTCGGTGCATAGGACAGTCAGTGCGAAGGACAGTTGCACAAGCTTTTTGGATCCACACACAACACTTCAAGAGTAGGTTCTACAATTTTGGAATGCGAGCTTAGGTTACTCCATCAAACACGTAACAGATAAATGATTAAAAAAACAACAACACTTACCCAGCCTTGCACGAGCAATGAGCAGTAATGTTCAATTTCTAATGCAGATCTGAGACTCACCCCCGCACAGACTCCTTTGCTTTTATTCAGCCGGTTGAGATTTAGCTGCTTGTGTGGCCACGGAAAAGAACGTTATAAATGCTTTACAAATACTCTGCCATATCAATTCTCTAATGGCTCAGCTGGTAGAGCGTTGGACTCTTGGTCATGCATGACCAGGTTCGATTCTGCGCTGAAACTTTTTTTTCTCTCTTTTTTCGAGAGGTTGTGGGTTTCAACCCGACCTGGTTTTTGACTCACATGCGAAGCAAAAGTGAGTCTATGTACTGAGCCGTGTCGTCCGTCCGTCCGGGCGTCCGTCCGGGCGTCCGGGCGTCCGGGCGTCCGGGCGTCCGTCCGGGCGTCCGTAAAAAACTTAAACGTTGGATTTTTCTCAGAGACTATTAAGTCTATCAACACCAAATGTGGCATGATGGTGTATGATGACAAGGCCTCAAAAAACATACATAGTGACTTGACCTTGCTTCAAGGTCAAGGTCACAGGAGCCATAAATGTGGTCTCAAAAACAGTCATTTTTCACATTTTCCCAATTTTCTCCCATGTTATTGAGAATGGCGACCTTAGCTACAAGTGGTATATAGGTCAAAGTAAGCCCTATCTTTTGATACCAGTTTGGTTGACCTTGCTTCAAGGTCAAGGTCACAGGAGCTCTTCAAAGTTGGATTGTATACATATTTTGAAGTGACCTTGACCCTGAACTATGGAAGATAACTGTTTCAAACTTAATAATTATGTGGGGCACATGTTATACTTTCATCATGAGACACATTTGGTCACATATCATCAAGGTCAAGGTCACTTTGACCCTTATGAAATGTGACCAAAATGGGGTAGTGAACCACTAAAAGTGACTATATCTCATGGTAGAAAGTGCCAATAAGCACCATTGTGCTTCCTATGTCTTGAATTAAGAGCTTTGTGTTGCATGACCTTGGATGACCTTGACCTTGGGTCAAGGTCACATGTTTTTTTGGTAGGAAAAAAATGTGTAAATCATTTCTTAGTGTATGATGTCATTGCTAGGTTTAGTTGTTTGACCTTGACCTTGAAGGTCACCTGAAGGTCAAGGTCATATAAAGGTCAAGGTCAAGCATGTGAGTCGTATGGGCTTTGCCCTTCTTGTTTGAGTTTGTATGTGTGTGTGTGTTTTTCCCCCCCCCCCTTTTCTCGAGAGGTTGCGGGTTCGAACCCAATCTTTTTTAATTTTTTTTTAATGCCAAAACCTGGAGGTTCAGCGCCAGCGGTTTTTATGTGTGTGTAGTTTCTGAATGCTTAATTGTCAAAACCCGTAGTATTGGAACATATGAGCTGTTCACGTTCCTGACAAATAGACACCAGCATGTTAATAAGCTAATTGGATCAATATCTAAATGTTATGGTATCACACACTGGGCGCCCTCCCGGGCACAGTTTTCGTGCATATTCTTCTTTAATCTGAATGCCTCTGACTGCAGTTATTGCCTTATGGAATTTGATGACGATACGGTGGTGATCAGATAAATAAGTCGTGTTGATGATATCGGGTACCTAGGAGCCGTTCGTTAACTAGTCAAAGGATGATAGAATATTCTCAAATACCTTTTTACAAAGAGAAACAAACTATTTTTGTAAACGAAGGAATGAAATGCATTTCTGCTTACGAATGTTTACATCTTGATCACGAAATTTCACGCTACTTAAAGTAGTGCAGAAATCAATCGATAAAAGTCGTTGATTTCGCCTGTCACCCTATCTCAAATCAGTTTCATATGTTCGTCATGTGCAAATTTTCCATTTGAAATCTGTGAAAGTAACTTTTGAGCTGCTGATGAACGATTTTATTTCCTTGAAAGTTTTTTGACATTTGAGTAAAGTGTGCTTAATATTCAAATTATTTGTCATAATGCCGTCAATTGTCACTGTGCTAATCGCGAAATGACTCCTGGTTTTTGGGGTTAAGTCTTTACTTAATTTAAGAAAAATAGGCTTCTAATTTCATAGACGACCCTCTTCAAACGTAAAGACTGGCACCATCTGATGCAGAGGAGAGAATATCATTGGCGTTCTATTGTGTCAGCTCCTGTATTTTTCTTGTGACAGTTCTTGGGAGCACAGCCTGAGGTATTCATCAAATACCCTTTATTTTAAAAACTTACATTGTCGCAAATTTTGAATCTGCAGTTTGTGCCAGTATACATGGGCTCAATTTGTTTAAAATATCCAATGTTTTCGTTGGTTTACCCAGCTTCATGTTGTGATGATTGTGTTCCCACCCCTACCCTCCATTTAAGTTGAAACCCAACAGGTTTGGAAATAAACATCCTACTTGTGTTGGGTTTTGTGCATTTGTTCATTCATTTGTTTTGTTTTTATATAGCTGATATTAGTTTGTAATACCAATGTAAGCTTTGTATAGGATATTAAACTGGTTTACTGCAGGGTTTTTTCGGTCTCAGTTTTATGGTCTGTGTGAATTGTGTTTTTCACAGTTACCTTGAGATGGGGGTATTAAGACCACCCTCACAAAGAAATTTTCAAAAAGCAGACATCATGGTTTAGTCTCGTGTTAAAACATGTATTCAATACGTTTCTCCTTATAAAAAAATCAAATACCATGTCAGATGAACTAAATGAATAAGTAAATTAAAAAGATGTGACCACTTAAAAGAGACAATTCATTGATCTAAAAGCTCGCATCGTGTCACATCTGGATAAATACTCTTTGCGGATTTTTAACCCCCTTCTACTTATCTTTTGTCTGTTCCTTTTCTAACTTATGATCGTTCAGACCTAAACGAAAGTGGGAGAATAGTTGGTACTTGTATTCGAAGTTCATGCTTCAGGAATAAACACTAACTCCATGTAATTAGATGAGCTAAGAGCATCCCTCACACAAACTGACAACGAATTAGAGCATGTCCTGGTACCATTACTCAATGCAAATTCACTCTACACAAAATTAGGTGCTTTTAAGGCCATTTATGCCCCAACTGCTTCAATTACATCAAGTACCTTATCACCGTAGGTAGTTAACCTATGAGCAGGGCGTATGGAAAAACTACTTTAATATCATGAACTACTATTTAAAAAAGACCAGTCTTGTAGTCCTTCTTCGTCAGTGAAGAAGTTTTCATGTCGTGTCATCATCAACATTTGTTAAATCTATGCACAATTTTAGGTGTGTGTTTTTTTCCTTGCGTCTTGTCAGGTGTTACATTCAGGCGAGAATATAAGTGACGAAGGTTTATCGAGATGAGCTGAGTTCTCTGCTTTCCGATATACTACTGCTGTGACTTGCTGCTTCTGCTTCCGCTGTTGCCATTTGTTCCTTCACATCTGCTTGCAACTCTTGTCGTTGCTGTTGCAACTGTTGCCGTGCACTGTTGCTGCTTGCTACTGCTTCCTCCTCCTCGCTACTACCGCCGATGTTGCATGCTATCTGTTGGTGTTGCTGTTGCTGCCTCATACTGCTGTTGCAGCTGCCATTGTTGTTTGCTGTGCTCTGATATTTCTTTTACCGCTGCTCCTGCTGCTGCCGCTGCTGCACACGTTCATGTTGTTCTATTTCCAAAGGCCATAATGACCAGGAAATCAATGCTCTCCACAACAGCTCCACCCAAGATGATCTCAAGGTTGCAAAAATTGGTTGGAATTGATGAATTCTGATTATGCTTTCATAACAATGGCAACGCAAAATGTTTGGAAGACTTTCTATGTGGATTTTGAATCGAGATTGATCCTGACGTAAACCGTCCACGAAAAAAAGTCGACTGCCATCCAGTGAATCGCAAGAGGCAGTCATTGCTGCGGACATGAACATGTAGTCGACATGGTTGTTCTGACACTACTTCACGTCTAATTCAACGTGCTGTCTGGCGAAAAATCAACAGAAGTCGCTGTCAAGAGTGTGGACCACTCTGATGAAGAAAACGGCTCCTAATCAGGTACGCACAGCATCTTGCGCTTTCGTGTATGCGCACTTTCGAAGTACATATTCTTGCAGCACTAAAACTTGGGCATATGTCTTGCCATAAGTCAAGAGTTCATAAGAAACTGGAACGAGACTACAACTTTTTTTCTTCTGATTATGTGTTTTTTGCAGCTGTTTTGATGCAAACCATGCTGTTAGTGCTTTAAAAAAGCAGTTGAAGTGCGACCCTTTTTATCATTCATTTGGATTCTCTATGGCTACACATCTCTCCTCTCATCTTACAGTTAGCTAACTGTCTGCCTCTGTGTGTGTGTGTGTGTGTGTGTGTGTGTGTGTGTGTGTGTGTGTGTGTGTGTGTGTGTGTGTGTGTTTGTTTCGCTCCCAGTCATTGACTTGACATTTTGGCATTCTTCTGTGTCTACTACTTCTGACAGCTCGTATATAGCCAAGGTTGGTGACATAGGGAGAAACCATACGGCTTCTCAAAAAGGAACGCATTGTCTTGATATCAGTAATGAGAAGTAGTGGTCAAGAGATGCCATCTCGAGAGATGACAAATTCAGTTCTAGTCTAAGCTTTCTCAAACTTTTCCTGGATGTCTGCCTTCTCCACTACCCACCCACCCACTACCCACCCACAATCTCTCTCTCTCTCTCTCTCTCTCTCTCTCTCTCTCTCTCTCTCTCTCTCTCTCTCTCTCTCTCACTCTCTCTCTCTCTCTCTCTATACACACACGCACACATACATACATTCACACACGCGCGCGCAAGCATTCACAGAGACAGAAAGACAGACTGGCAAACAGACTGGCGGGCAGATAGACAGACACACAGACAGACAGACTGGCAGGCAGATATACACACAGATAGACAGATGTCACATGGAAGGAATTTTACCCTGCGATGCATAGCTTTTTAAAAACTGTAATGATCATTTAATTCTGGTATACACCAGAGACATATAAAAGTGCTTCTTGCGTATCAGAATGCGATTACTGTTCACTACTGAGTTGATTTTCACATTAAATCTGACACTGACCCAATGACTAACAGAGACAATTCAACAAGTTTGTTTGTTTGTTTTGTTTGTTTGTTTGGGTGTCTTTCTGTAGGAGAGTCTTCAAGATGGCGAAGATGACGTTGCAAATATCTGGCAGTTTGGTTGAGAACTTGAATGCAGATTCATTTGTATTTGCACAGAAAATTGCATCATGCGTGCCCTTGTTTGCACCCTATGGGTTCGGGGTAAGAATTGACCCACCGCGTCTCCCTACGCGATTCGTATGAGGTGAATATCTAGGGACACTGTGACTGAATTAAGTTTACTCTAAACTGTTCTCGTGATTTCGTGCTTAATGGCCTTACATAGCCTACACAGGCTGATAGGCCGTAAAACACCATCCACCCATCCCTCCCTCCCTCCCTCCCTCCCTCCCTTCCTTCCTTCCTCCCTCCCTCCCTCCCTCCCTCCCTCCCTCCCTTGTTTGCAATTAAATTTGAACTTTGAAATTACAGTTTGGGCTCTGCGCATCGACTGAACTGCTCCATGCAGTTATTACTGAACCTTGTATATTTTTACTGGGAACGTTGTGGCACACCATAGCGTGAAATTTTCATGCGTTAACTTGCATACCCTGGCCAACACTCCAAGAGGCTATTACTGAACCTTGTATATTTTTACTGGGAACGTTGTGGCACACCATAGCGTGAAATTTTCATGCGTTAACTTGCATACCCTGGCCAACACTCCAAGAGGTTATTACTGAACCTTGTATATTTTTACTGGGAACGTTGTGGCACACCATAGCGTGAAATTTTCATGCGTTAACTTGCATACCCTGGCCAACACTCCAAGAGGTGCGCACATCGAAGTTGTCAAGCTCGATTTAGTCCGGCCAAGCTTTATATTCCATGACGATTTGAAAAACGAATGTCGATACAGTGCTTAATTTGTCTACTTTGCACTGCCTGCTTGCTCTCGTTTGAGAAAGTAATGATGCCCAAATAGTCTTGTACAGGAGGCACCGCCTTTGCACAAAGACAGAAAATCTTCGCTAACAAGCATCATTTATGAATCAATTGTCAAATTGGATCGCGCGCTATTCCTGCAGTGCGATTATCTCTCAGAGCAGAAAGGGAAAAATACCCACACGGCAGCGCAGCACGCTTGTGCCAAAAGACAAATTAAAAAAGTATTGCATTGCCGTAACATTGTCAACAAAATTGCAGTGTTGTTAAGACGTTTTTATTGTGTATATTCTTTTTTTAAAAAGGGGTGGGTGGGGGTGGGGGGACAGAAGAAAGCGCAAACATAATTTAAATATTTTCTTCATGATTAACGTGATGTTGAGAGCATATCATAATAATTTGTACTTTTAATATATAAACAAGCGGGACATTTGTATCAGAAGTCATGATAACAATCACATTACTAAGCAACCACGAGGTAGAGGAGACAGACCGTGCTCAAAAGCGCCACGATATTCCGGCACATTCCAGAAACTTCTCAACATATGCATCTAATAATGGTGAAGGTTATACCCGAAGTAATAAATATACATGTACCGTAATTTTCGGACTATAAGGCGATACATTTTTCTCAGATTTTCGGATATGCGTCTTATATTCGGTTGCGTCTTATGTATGACTGAAATAGATTTCAAACGACTTAAAAAAACACTCACAGCTCGTGATTTCTTCTCAAATCCAAAGCAGAAACGATCACACAAAATTCAATCACATGAGTGCTTGTCACTTCTTCACAAATTCAAAGCACAAACGATCAGCCGGCATTCTCAATCGCACGGCATTCTGAATCACACACCTGCAGTTGTCAACATTCCGCCATGCCGAAAACCAAGCGTTGTTCCTACGATGCAGAGTTTAAGCTGAAAGCGATCACTCGTGCTATTGAAACCAGCATTCGGAAGGCGGCGTTCGAAATGGGCATCAACGAATCAATGATCCGAAAATGGCGAAAGCAACGCGACCAGCTGTCTGCCACTACAAAACAGCGGCGAGCGTTTCGAGGTCAGAAGGCGAGAAATCTTGCAGCTGTTTGTCAGCGACAGCGAAGAAGACTTCTGGGTTTTTGGAATAGACTGATGCTGAAGTGAGTGGACATCTGACATGATATTCATTTACTTTTTGTATGGTTCCGATGCTTTTTCAATGTCTCCTTGTTTACTTTCGTTCTTACTTCTGTTTGTTGGATTAGATTCAGTGGTTGGTTTCCGCACCGTGTTCATTTCTTTTCTGTTAAGTATGTGTTCTGATGTATCGCCTTATATTTGGTAGCGCCCTATGTATGATTGAAACATGGTTTTTTTTATTTAGGTGGTGCGCCTTATATTCGGTAGCGCCTTGTAGTTCGAAAATTACGGTATATGGGTAGATTCACGAGATCATAATACTCTCAATTTTCTTACAGAATGATGGTGTTATTTCAGTTTCATTTGGGTCGGCTTAGGGTACATCGTTGTAATTTAATGTGTTTTTTAATTATGTGGCGTTTATAAGAAGGCATGCAAAGCAGTAACTGAGTTACAAGAAAGCGATTGTCATACATAGCCTGTCAGTGGTACACGGCGGATGAAGACAGTTTCATGGTCCCACAAACCATTAACCTATTCTTGCTTTATTAGGGGGCACTGAACCCAGTATTCTAACTAGACAACACTAGAGAGCGCAAGCCTCCGCCATAGACGCCACAACACAACAAGGCATAATGAGCGACTTTTTTGAAAATTATCTCCCTTGCCGCCGCTTGGCGGCGCGTCGGCTCTAAGGGGCTTGGTTGGTACACATGACAAGTTCTTTCGCGTAGATTAGACCTGAGTGTTCGAGGTTTTTTAATTGTTTCCTTGCTGTCGCTTTCAAATCTGTTCACAGTACTAGGCTGGCTGGTTTACTTAGATGTGATTTTTTTTAATGCGTGCTAGCTGATATTAGGTTTAGAGCTTGAATTTTCAATGATATTACGCTTACAACTCCAGTGTTCGAACCAATGAAAACCACGGAAAGAGATGGCCGTTTCGTTCCTTGCATCTCATTGGCCAGCTTGTCATGAGGTCAGACTGATCACGCGCTGACCTCATGACAGTTGTAAGCGGAAAAAGCGAGTTGTAAGCGTAGATGTGATTTTTTTAATGCGTGCTAACTGATATTAGGTTTAAAGCTTGAATTTTCAATGATATTACGCTTACAACTCGCTTTTTCCGCTTACAACTGTCATGAGGTCAGCGCGTGATCAGTCTGACCTCATGACAAGCTGGCCAATGAGATGCAAGGAACGAAACGGCCATCTCTTTCCGTGGTTTTCATTGGTTCGAACACTGGAGTTGTAAGCGTAATATCATTGAAAATTCAAGCTCTAAACCTAATATCAGCTAGCACGCATTAACAAAAATCACATCTAAGTAAACCAGCCAGCCTAGTACTGTGAACAGATTTGAAAGCGACAGCAAGGAAACAATTAAAAAACCTCGAACACTCAGGTCTAATCTACGCGAAAGAACTTGTCCTGTGTACCAACCAAGCCCCTTAGAGCCGACGCGCCGCCAAGCGGCGGCAAGGGAGATAATTTTCAAAAAAGTCGCTCATTCAGTCAGCATGCTCTGCTAGCCAGGCCTGACGCCAGGAAGTGCAGTTTACTATAGCGCCTGCTAGCGGTCTGAGAGTGTGGAAAACAAACCGCCGCCTTGCAGCTACAGGCCTCCGCACACGAGGCAACCAAAGTATCTTGCCACGTTTCTTGCGGTCGGTTGTTTGACATGTGGCAGGCAATGCTGGAGACTGCAGCTCGCACACGCTTCCACTGTGACCTTTCATCTCTCGCCACGTTGTGAACACGTCGACTCGCGGACACATGGTTCTGCGTGTGACCTGCATTTCGAAATTTAAAATGTAGACGCTTTCACGGCCTATCGATGCATTCAACATAAAGCTTTGATAAATTAATGCTGTTCATGACTTACATTCTCTTTGGATGGGGTTCTTAGTGTCCCCAAATTCAGCGTTTTCTGAGCGAAGCGAGAGAAACGGCCGCCATTAAATGTGCAGTAGTCGGGAGAACACGAGAACGAGGCTCTTGGTGGATTCACAGAGAGTGGCTGGAGTGGCAGGCCACTGCCCCAAAAATTAGAACAGGTTCAAACTCGAGCAACTCAGTTGCTGGTGACGTGAAAAGTTGCTTGGAATGCCAGTTGCTTTCAACCGACATCGCACACGAAGCAATGTATGGTGAGCAATCGAGTTGCCCGAGTGGAGTTGCCTCGTGTGCGGAGGCCTTACCGCTTTGGCTAGGCTGGCCTTAATGCTAGGTGATACAAGTTATGTTCATAGTTGTACACTTTTCCAAAACGAGATAACAGATAACCTTAAAAATGTAAGGGATCGTTCCTTGCACCAAATTTAATCAGAATCCGTTTTGAAAATTTTGAGTTATTTTGCCGAATTACTAACTAGATAACCAACGAACGAACTAATTAGCCTACCCGAGGGAAAAACATAATTTCCTTGGCGGAGGAAATGAGTGCAACATACTGTGGGAATACGATTTAAATCACATTCATAGGAAATCATATGAGGCATTTTGTACACAAGTAGCTAGCAAGCAGTTCATCTTCATTTCGTGTGTGTCCAATATTGTCTAGCAGATGTCAAAATCAGTTTGATGCAAGTGATCGGCTCATTTACAATGCAGTAGTAGTAAATGTACCACAGCACATCTCATGATCGGCCCATTTACAATGCAGTAGTAGTAAATGTACCACAGCACATCTCATGATCGGCCCATTTACAATGCAGTAGTAGTAAATGTACCACAGCACATCTCATGATCGGCCCATTTACAATGCAGTAGTAGTAAATGTACCACAGCATATCTCGCAAATTCTTGTTCCTATCTAAAGAGACGCGTCATTTGTGATGCAACACAACCAAAGTGAAGTTCCACACTGACTTTCAATGTTTCAATAAACATCGCACGTATTTTATATAATTATAATAATAGTAATAATAATAATAATAATAATAATAATAATAATAGATTATTCATACGCACACACCTTCCCTTGACAGGCAAGCTCATGGCATTTACAATCCAAAGAATCAACACTCATACAACCACTCAACACCGCATTCCTACAAAAACTCACACACTACACACATAAACAAAAACAAAAACTAAGATCCAATATAACAAACAGAACAAACTATACAATATACACAGCACTTGCAGGCCAGGTCAAGTAAGGCGAAGCAGCTCAGCGTAAAAGGCGGATTGGAAGAGGTGGGTCTTTAGAGCACTTTTGAACTGGGGCAGAGTGTCAGAATGACGGACTGAGAGAGGGAGACTATTCCAGGTTACAGGTCCAATATAGGAGAAGGCACGCTGTCCTTGAGTTTTTTTTTATTACGGCGGGGGACCTTAAGCATTCTAGAGTCAGCAGCTGAGCGTAGAGATCTGGAGGGCGTGTAGACGGCAAGAATTTCTGTAAGAGCGTGCGGTGCGGTGTTGTCGATGGCTTTGAAGCACAAAGTAGCAAGTTTATAATCTATCCTCTGAGAGATGGGGAGCCAGTGAAGTGTATGTAGGAGTGATGAGACATGGGTACGCTTGGGACATCGAAAAACTAGCCTAGCAGCACAATTCTGAACATTCTGGAGTTTTTTAAGCAGAGTGTCTGGGATGCCAGCGAGAAGAGGGTTTCCATAGTCGAGACGAGACAGAACAGTGATGTGATGAGTGTTTTGGTGGCCTGCTGAGAAAGATAATGACGAATGGTACTAATTTTTCTTAGCTCATAATATGCTAGCTGACAGACTTTGTTGACATGAGATCTCATTGACAGATCATCGTCAAACATGACGCCTAATTTCTAACAGACTGGGAGAAGACGATGTCACTGTGACCAATGGTCAGTTTGAGGGCCTGATCCGATTTGCCTCCGCCGCCCACCAGGAGTGCTTCAGTTTTTGAGTCATTGAGTTGGAGCTTGTTCCAGGTCATCCACCGTTTCACGTCAGAGATACAAGTGTTCTCTGGTAGAAAGAAGAGAGTGGATTTGACTGGGATGGGAGGAGTTGTAGAGCTGGGTATCATCAGCAAATTCACTGTGAGAGACTGAATGACTATCAATTACATTGGAGAGTGGTTGGGTGTACAGTAGAAACAGCAGAGGACCCAGAACATAGCCCTGAGGGACTCCGTACTTGAGAGGTGTAGAATCAGAATCAAAACCCGAGATCGAAACAGTCTGTCTACTTTCTGAGAGATATGAATGCAGGAAAGAGAGTGCTAAGTTCCCAATGCCAAAAACGTTTATAATACGGGTGAGAAGAATTCCATGGTCTATCGTGTCGAACGCGGCACTCAAGTCCAAAAGAGTAAGCAGAGAAACTTTGGAATTGTCAGAAGCAGCGAGAAGATCGTTTAGAACACGGAGCAGAGCTGTTTCGGTGGAATGATGAGCACGGTACGCGGATTGAAAACGGGCCAAAAGGTCATACTGGGACACGTGCTCCAGCAGCTGCTGCATAGCTAACTTCTCTAACAATTTTGACAGAAAAGAAAGATTGGAGACTGGCCTATAATTACTAAGTTTGTTTGGATCTAGGTCCTGCTTCTTCAAGAGCGGCTTAATTATAGCCTGCTTGAAAACACTAGGGAAGGTGCCAGTCTGGAAGCAATCATTGATCATCTGTGTCAGGACAGGTAGGATCTCATCAATACACTCAACTAAGAGGGGTGTGGGAACAGGGTCAAGGTCACAGGAGGTAGGGTTCATACTGCGGATGGTCTTGAGGACCGCACTAGCCTCAACTAGAGCTGGCGGTACTTACCGGTAATACCGGTAAAACCGGTGCCATTGACGTGGTTCGCTGTACCGGTACGGCCAACTGTACCGGTACGTACCGCAAGAGACATAACTGTCATAGGTCACAAAAAAACCATGGCGGACGATTCTTTCACGGTGGTGAAGAACGAGAGGGGCAAATCGGCCATATGGAGGTTTTTTGGATTGACAAAACGGAAATCAGACAACCAAATTGATGAGAGAGTTGCTGTGTGCACAACATGCAACACCCAAGTCAAAATGGCAGGAGGAGGCACGTCGAATATGCAAGCACACATGAGGAGACATCACTCTTCAATGTACACTTCAAAACCTCGCACGATGCACTTGAATATGACGTTGAGTTTCCAAACTCCAGTGCTTTGGTTCTTTTTAAAATGTTGAAATGTCTGATTTGAAGCAAAGATGCTTGACTTTGATTTTCTTTTGAATATGCTGTTGTATTACGCAAGAAAACTTGAAAATTTAGTTAATTTACTGCTTCTTCTTTTTTAAATAAAGAAAAGAAAAAAATAACTGTGTAGGTTTAATTTTACATCTCTCCTTCTCCCTCTCTGTCCCTCTCTCTCACACACCTGTCTTTCTCCTCTCTCTAACCCTCCTCGCTCTCTCTCTCTCTCTCTCTCTTTCTCTCTCTCTCAAATCCACAAATCCTCGTTCCGTTTTCTGATGCACTGATAACTATTGCGCAACCTCATACGTCATTTTCAACGGCTATTAAAGTGCATGTGTTATCGTAAGGATTGGTCAGCATGACGTCAGCGTGGTACAGGTAAAATGCAAAAATACCGGTAAAAAACCGGTACGGTCCTCTGTACCGGTACCCAGCACTAGCCTCAACCGGGCTGAACTGAAGGAGGGGAGTACCTCTGAAGGATACTGGATCATCACTAACAGGCGCACCTGCATCAGCAGACATGTCAACGCTGCTTCGAATATCGGACACCTTGGACACAAAAAAGTCGCAAAACATCTGAGGTAACAACGACATTGGTGAAGAAGGGAGGGTAGTACAACGGGTCTTGTTCATGAGCCTGTTCGTGATGGAAAATAATTGACCGCAAGTGGTAGAAGCACATATTTTTGCATTGAAGTACACTGTCTTAGCCGTATCGACTAGACGATTGATCTTGTGCTTGAAAGAACAAAAAATTTCTTTGTGAACAGCCAAACCAGAACGCAGCCACTGTCGCTCAGCTTGTCGCTTTTTCTGCTTCAAAGCACGGAGTTCGGCAGCGATGGTGCTATACCACGGGGTGGAGCGACGCTGAGGGACCTTGCGCTGCGCTGCTGGGGCATGACTGTCAAGGACAGAGCGGAGGTGATCACACAACTGGTCAGCGGATGGCGCGGGTGACGCAGCAGCCAGAGCAGCCACATCATGTTTGAACACAGTCAAATCAATCCCACGGAGATTTCGAACGCTGCGGTACTCCGGCCTCCGCACCGGCCACCGCACTGGCCGCCGTACATCCAAGTCACACAACACAGCGAAATGGTCAGAGGTCAAGGATGATAAATTAAATGAAAATAATCCTGCAATATAAAATGTAAGCAGTAGTGCAAGAGATCTTTTTATCATGCAACATATCAGTTCTCATTCAAAACAGCAAAGTAAATGTCTGTTTTATTGGAATGAAAGAAAATTGGACACATCGGAATGTACCTATTATGAGTAGCACTAGACACCCGGTGTGAATCATTAGTGTTTCATGTATAGGAAAAGTTCCTGTTCTGATTGAAGTAGCGGCTTGGATACAATTTGATTCAACATCACGATTGTTTACATTAAAAAATGTGTGAGAAGTAAATTTTCTTCATTTTCTATTTAAGAGTAAGAGGCATGAGATTGTCGAAATCTTCACGATGATGACGAGAGCAAGACATGTGACTGTGGTCTACAGGACCTCTCTTCATACTCCAGTGTTCCGGGTTCCATAGGTATTGAACTGTCGAGCTTCAGGAAGAGATCTGAAAGATTACACATTTTCTGCCTCTCAACAGTACAGTCAACATACCATAAAGTGCAAATACTTCGGATGTGGCTTGGTCACCGGAAAGGTAGATTCTACATCAGCAACAAACATTTTTTTAGTCTCGCAGAAGGGCGTTGTTTGACCGCTACGTGGTCGTCAGCTGGTCTCTCAGGAAGGCGATTGATCCCCATGCCCGTTTTATTATTGACAACGCTCAGACTCATCAAAGAGAAAGTCGATCACATGGAACAAGATATCTCGTCTGGTTCCAATCGAACTAAGCATGGAGCATGCCCAGTCCAGTCCAATCACGTAAGCCGTTGTCTCCTCGTTCGGCACCACAGCTATATAAGCTCACAGACTCGTCTTGGGAAGGTTGGGTGAGGATTTCCATAGGAAAATATCCGTAGCAAAGAATGATGATGATGATGATGATGATGATGATGATGATGATGATGATGATGATGATGATGATGATGATGACGATGATGATGATGATAATGATGACGACGACGATGCTGGAGTTTTACGGCCCATCAGCCCTTGTAGGTTATGTAAGGCAATTGATAACGAAAATCACAAGAGTCGGTTAGAGTGAGAGAAAGTAAAAGTCTCGATTTCTCTAGCATTTGCCTTTCAGGAATCGCGTAGAGAGATGCCGTGGGTCTATTCTTACCCCCAACCCACAGGGAGACACGGTGGGTCTATTCTTACCCCCAACCACAGGGGGCAAAGGCCAGAGGAGGAGACGTTGCAGACCAACTCTGGTGGGGACGCGGACGACTGCGCTCAATATCGACAGTCCGTCCTTTACCTCCAGATCCTTTGTAAACAAGAGCAGTGCAAAATGGTTCTATACGTCGTCTACAGGAGACTGATGTTTTTGAGCGAGGATATCTGAACCTCATGGCATTTCCGCTCAGTTCAAAATCCCGTTGATACGCTTGCGAAGTTTGCTTGATGTTGAGAGATTGCGTTTTGCCCAAGACGACTATTTTATTGCGAAACTAAAAGAACAGCGTGGGTTTTGTTAGTTGTTGTTGCTGTTGCAAGTTTGGAATTGGGTAAAGATCGTCATACGAGACAGCTATATATGCAGTGTACATGGTTTAACGGAGAGTTAATGCAAAACTCATGCATCGGTTGCGACGGGAGAAGAAAAAGTGTGTGTGTGTGTGTGTGTGTGTGTGTGTGTGTGTGTGTGTGTGTGTGTGTGTGTGTGTGTGTGTGTGTGTGTGTGTGTGTCTGTGTCTGTGTGTGTGTGCTTGACCAGTTTCACCTCTGCTGCCTCCGTAAGATCCTGAACATCAGCTGGGAAGACAGGGTGACAAACCAGGACGAGCTCAGACGCGCCAAACTGCAAGGAACTGAGGTCGATGCAGGCCCAGCTGAGGTGGACTGGCCACATCATGCGACTGGACGATAGCCGCCTGCCGAAACAGATTTTCTGTGGTGAGCTGACACGCGGCACACGTCACCAAGGCGGTCCAATCAGACGCTACAAAGACACACAAAAATACACTGCATTCCTGCAACATCCCTACGATCAGGTTGGAGGCCCTGACTGCATTCTGTAAACCCGAGTCAGTAGTATACTTTTGCCGGTAGGCGAAATCTCTAGTTTACTAGAATGGGGGCACGGGGTACACGCAGCAACAGCGGCGGCGGGTAACAGAAAAAGGGGTGGGGTGACAAAGCAGGGGGGGGGGGGGGGGGGGGGCGTAGTCCGCATGCGGGTCTCGGGACAAGGAGAGCCCAAGCTCAAAGTCAGAGGTCGCCAGACCTGTAGGGCTGCAGGAACAACGTGGAAAGAGTCACGGGGGGCACGTGCCAGGTGGCACTATGCACGGGAAAGGCATGTCACAGCACGGCCACAGGGGGTGAGTTAATCCCAAGAAGCGTGGGGGCACGGGAGTCACTTGTAGTGGCTCATGAACCCTAGGTCACGGTTCAGTCCAGCCTCGTGGGTGCCGAAAAGCTTGATGAGCTGCTGCTCGACCACACGTCTCCGTCGTGGGTCTTGCAGGTGTCCCGTGAGCACACTAACTCTCAGGTCAACCACGGTGTGGTCTTGCCTGCTGAAGTGCTCTGCCACCGGGAGTGGAGCGTGATTCCTGATTGTGGCCCTGTGTCCGTTCATCCGCTGTCTCAGTGTCTGTCCCGTCTCACCGATGTACCAGGCATCAGGGCACTCTTTGCGGCATCTGATCAGGTATACCAGATTGTTGGAGCCGCAGGTGTAGTGTCCCCTGATGTGGTAGGTGGTCTTGTCTCGGGTGACGGTCGAGTCTGGGCAGATGATGTTGCACGTGAGACAGCGGGAGGTGTTGCAGGGTTGCACGCTTCCGGGGCTGGCAGGGCTGAGAGGTGGAAGTTGGCTCCGTACCAACAACTGCTTCAGGTTAGGTGGTTGCCTGAACGCCAGGAGATGAGGAGATGGAAACACCTCGGAGAGGTAGGGATCCTCCGCCAAGAGGTGTTGGAGCCTACGTAAGCCGTGTCGCAGTCCTTCGGCTCCCGGGAAATATTGTACCACAAATGGGACCCTGTAATCCTTCGATTCACGGGGTCGTCCGGCGAGGAGGTCAGTGCGCTTGTGCTTTGTTGCTCTGTCAAGCTGATGCCTGATCGCGTCACTGTGGTAGCCGCTCTGAAGGAGGGCATCTTCCAGCTGCTGCAGGTGTCGGTCACGGTCATCCGAGTTCGAGCAGATTCGGTGGATCCTGAGGCCTTGACCGTAAGGGATCGCCTCCTTGATCTGTCTCGGATGAGAGCTGTTAAAGTGGAGTAGCCGCAGGTTGTCAGTAGGTTTCCTATACAGGGAGGTGGACAGCGATCCGTCTCTGATGGAGACGTGGGTGTCAAGGAAGGTCACGGAGGCAGATGACTGGTTCATGACGAACTTGATGGTGGGGTGGGCGTTGTTGATGTCCCGGTGCAGCTGTCTCAGTGAATCCTCCCCGTGGCTCCAAATGAGGAAGATGTCGTCGATGTATCTGGTGTAGAGGTCTGGTCGCAGCTCCCGTGTAGCGAAGAAATCCTCCTCGAACCTGTGCATGAACAAATTCGCATACTGCGGTGCAAATTTGGTACCCATAGCGGTGCCATGCACCTGGATATACCGATCCTCACCGAACATGAAGGTGTTGTTTGAGGATGAAGCGGACCAGCTGGAAGATCATCCC
>JAWQFJ010003649.1:0-10360 GCA_034096865.1 Theodoxus fluviatilis
CGTCTTCTCTGATGGGAAATTGACTGTCAGATGGTTCCCCTTATTTCAGCTTGTCCTACAAGAACGCTATCATCGTCTTCTCTGATGGGGAAATTGACTGTCAGATGGTTCCCCTTATTTCAGCTTGTCCTACAAGAACGCTATCATCGTCTTCTCTGATGGGGAAATTGACTGTCAGATGGTTCCCCTTATTTCAGCTTGTCCTACAAGAACGCTATCATCGTCTTCTCTGATGGGGAAATTGACTGTCAGATGGTTCCCCTTATTTCAGCTTGTCCTACAAGAACGCTATCATCGTCTTCTCTGATGGAGAAATTGACTGTCAGATGGTTCCCCTTATTTCAGCTTGTCCTACAAGAACGCTATCATCGTCTTCTCTGATGGGGAAATCAACGCAGGTCTGACCAACGCGGACGAGCTGGTCCACACGGTCAAGGAGAAGATCAGGGCAGCCAAGCCCGAGGCCTGTCCAGTTGACCAGTGGCTATCTCTGTCCTGCGTGACCACAGGGGGCAATGTCTCGGAGGGCATGTACCTCCTGTCCAAGACCTGTGGCAACGACGCCTACTACTATGTGGATGGAACCACTCAGGTGAGGGTTTGTTGTCATGTAGGCACACATACATGCGCAACTATATATACACACACACGTGTGTGCGTGCGCGCGCACACACACACACACACACACACACACACGTGCGTGCACACACACACACATGCACGCACGCATGCACATACAGCACGCAAACACAAACTCACGATCATACACACATTATGTCTCACACATGTACACATGTACGTACATACATTCTCTCTCTCTCTGTCTCTCCGTCTCTCTTTGTATCTCTGTTTTTCTGTCTCTGTCTGTCTCTCTGTCTGTCTGTCTGTCTGTCTGTCTGTCTGTCTGTCTGTCTGTCTGTCTGTCTGTCTGTCTGTCTGTCTGTCTGTCTGTCTATCTCTGTCTGTCTGTCTGTCTGTCTGTCTGTCTGTCTGTCTGTCTGTCTGTCTGTCTGTCTGTCTGTCTGTCTGTCTGTCTGTCTGTCTGTCTGTCTGTCTGTCTGTCTGTCTGTCTGTCTGTCTGACTGCCTGTCTGTCTGTCTCTCTCTCTCTCTCTCTCTCTCTCTCTCTCTCTCTCTCTCTGTCTCTCTCTCTGTCTCTCTCTCTGTCTCTTTCTCTCTGTCTCTATCTCTCTTCTGACTCTCTCTCTCTCTCTCTCTCTCTCTCTCTCTCTCTCTCTCTCTCTCTCTCTCTCTCTTTCACACACACACACACGCACACACATACACACGCACACACACACACACACACACACACACACACACACACACACACACACACACACACATACACACTCTGTCGCACATTTCAGATTTCACTACTTCTCTGTTTTGAAAACATTAAATACCCCCAATGTACCTATACACAAAAAGCGGAAATAGACACGGATATTTAACAGTTTTGACGGTAATGACCTTGGGAAAAATAACAAGTTTTAAACATATCAAAAGTAAACAGTGTGTTAGAGAAGCTCCTTTTAAGACGATTTTTTCTCACTTTTTTTCACTTTAAAGACTTTGAACCAATACTCACACAGTCGCACAGAGGGGAAGCTGCATTAAGTGCTGGAGGGAACCTCCTGTCACCCTATGCGATTCGTAAAAGGCCACAAACCAGGGAAATTGACATTTAACTCGCTCTTGATCTCTACCCATCTCTACTGCTTGTGTAGTCAATACCCTGACATAGCTTACAGTGGTAGGTAACAGATGGACCGCTGGATTCCAGAAGACAAAACAAATAATGATCACAAAGATCGCTGGGAGGTGTTGGAATCTCAAACCTCATTTATTCATTAACTAGCAGAGATACTCACTTTGGCGCAGGTGTAATCTCCTGACGACTACCGTCCCCCCTACGCCACCCCTCCACCTCCTGTCCCCACCCCCTCCGACCAACCATCTGACTCTCTATCCCCACCCCCACCCCCTTCAACCCCAGTCCCCACCCACTCCGACCAACCATCTGACTCTCCCCCCCCCCCCAGTCCACCCCCTCCACCCCCTGTCCCCACCCACTCCGAGAAACCATCTGACTCTCGCCCCCCCCCCCCCCAGTCCACCCCCTCCAACCCCTGTCCCCACCCACGCCGACCTACCATCTGACTCTCGCCCCCAACCCCCACCCCCTCCACCCACTGTCCCCACACACTCCGACCAACCATCTTACTCTCGCCCCCCCCCCCCCCAGTCCACCCCCTCCAACACCTGTCCCCACCCACTCCGACCAACCATCTGACTCTCACCCCCCCCCCCCTTCACCCCAACCCCCTTCCACCCCTTGTCCCCACCCACTCCGACCAACCATCTGACTCTCTACCCCCCCCCCCCCCAGTCCACCCCCTCCACCCCCTGTCTCCACCCACTCCGAGAAACCATCTGACTCTCGCCCCAACCCCCACCCCCTCCACCCGCTGTCCCCACTCACTCCGACCAACCATCTGACTCGCCCCCACCCCACCCCCATCCCCTCCAACCCTTGTCCCCACCCACTCCGACCAGCCATTTGAATCCCCCCCCCAGTCCACCCCCTCCACCCCCTGTCCCCACCCACTCCGACCAACCATCTGACTCTCCCCCCCCCCCCCAGTCCACCCCCTGTCCCCACCCACTCCGACCAACCATCTGACTCTCCCCAACCCCACCCCCACCCCCTCCAACCCCTGTCCCCACCCACTCCGACCAACCATCTGACTCTCGCCTTCCACCCCCAACCCCCCTCCTCGATCATCATTTACCCCTTTCCAATTTTAAGCCTCTGAATAATGTTCACACACACGCACACACACACACACACACACACACACACACACACACACACACACACACCACCACCACCACCACACCACACACACACACACACACACACACACACACACACACACACACACACACACACGCAAACACATGCACACACACACACATGCACACAAACACACACACAAACACACACACACACACACGTGCGCGCGAGCATACACACGCATGCACGCATGCATGCACATGCAGCATTGATTAATGTTCACACACACACACACACATGTACCCTCCTCCTCCCACCGCCTCCTTCCTCGTCCTGTCCTTACCCTACCCCCCACATCCCCTCCCCTCCTCTCCCCGTGTCTTTCCTTACTGCCTCTGCTGGACTGAGTTTGCAAATGTCCTGGTCGAAGGGACGTAACTCTGTTCGCCGCACGAATACCTGAGTTGACGCTGCTGGTTTAACATCTTTGTTTTTGTATTTATTTTTTTTTAAGTATTTTCGAAATTTCCTAACAATCCCTAAAAACGCAATGAATTCAAATATGTGTTCTGATTTCTTGTAGCTTTTCCTGTTTTGGAGCCTTGTTCTAAATTGCAAAAGTTTCTTTTTTGTATGTACGTAGTGTGAATTATTCATCGTTGGTAGCTGAGAGGAGGGAAGGAAGGTTTTCTAAGAATGAACCTTGGAAAGAGGTCTCGTTCTATTTCCTTCAGAATCCGGAAGTGGACATGATGATTCCCATCCTGCTCCGCAAAAGCTCAGCTGCGCAGATGGTGACCCTGGAGGTGACTGCCAGCCAAGGTGCGCAACTCGTGCTGGACGCCTGCAGTCGCGAACACTCACTGCGCAGGCGCAGAGATCAGGACCGGAAGCGCGAGATGACCTACTTTCTTCACGACATGCCGGCAGGCTCCTCGAAACACTTTGATGTCTCACTCGATGTCACTGCACTGCCCAAGGTAGAAGTGGGAACCTGTGAGAAATGGTGTCAGCGAGCAGATTTTCTGGGATGAATGAGTCTCTATTCCATAGTTTTGAACGTATTGCTGTTGAACATATATGTATACAGTTAAATGCATGTGGATAAATGCGTGGTAGCCATGTCTGAGTGCAGAGGTGTGTGCATTGTGCTCTCGTGTGTGTGTGTGTGTGTGTGTGTGTGTGTGTGTGTGTGTGTGTGTGTGTGTGTGTGTGTGTGTGTGTGTGTGTGTGTGATAGTGTTAATGTATGTGTGTTCTTGCTAGTGTACCTTTACATGTGTCTGTGCGTGTACGGTGTGCACGGGTGTACGTGTACGTGTTTGCTAACATGCGCACATGTGTGCTTGTGTATGTATGGATATGTGTGTGTGTGTGTGTGTGTGTGTGTGTGTGTGTGTGTGTGTGTGTGTGTGTGTGTGTGTGTGTGTGTGAGAGAGAGAGAGAGAGAGAGAGAGAGAGAGAGAGAGAGAGAGAGAGAGAGAGAGAGAGAGAGAGAGAGAGATGTGTATTTCGACGATTCGCACTTGGTTTTCAAATACGTACATGTACAATGTGCTCATTGCTGGTTCTAATTTTCTACTCTACTATTCTGTACTGTGTAGACAAGAATGCTTTCGTGAGTTTAAATTGGAGTACCTAAATGTCATTTACATTGTCTATCGTGTATATCTTGTCAAAGGACATGCATGCAGTTAAAAATGCATTGATGTGTACGGGACGGAACGTTATGAACTACGACAAAATTAATATATTTGATCCCACCAAATGGAAAATGTTGTATTCACATATGTATATAATATATTTTTCTGTGCATATTACGGCGACTTCCTTATCAGCCGAAACAGTAGGCTAGGGCGAGAGGTGGGGGAAAATTTACTTTACCGCTTTGTGAATCAGGACAGCACCTTATCGTTTTGAGATATTTGCAGGTGATTATTGTGTTTTATTCATTTAAGTTTTTTCTCTCTTTTTTTCATTAACAACATTTGTTTTGTAAATCGACGAAAAATGCAGACTATGGGAAAGAACAGAGGCACGGTCGACCAACTTAGGCAGGGAAGGGAGTCAAGTTTTGCATTCAGATATCTCCTTCATTTTTCTCTTTCGGTTCATTGAATTTAAACCTAACCGTCATTTTGATTGGCTGATAATAATGCCATTGACGAAACGACTGACTTAATAGCTGATAATGAGGCCACCGCACATGCGCAGAAAATACGAACGATTTTTCCCATCTGGATGAATTGATGCAATGAGCATGCGCAGTCGTTTTCTTGGTGACGGTTGTTGAGGACGTAGAAATCTCGAAACTCCTGAATGGGCTTCTGAATCTCTCTACTTTGCAAATGCATGGGAATTGTGGCATGAGCATTGCAAGGAAATGATGGTGGCAGTGGTCTTTGCAAATGCATGGGAATTGTGGCATGAGCATTGCAAGGAAATGATGGTGGCAGTGGTCTTTGCAAATGCATGGAAATTGTGGCATGAGCATTGCAAGGAAATGATGGTGGCAGTGGTCTTTGCAAATGCATGGGAATTGTGGCATGAGCATTGCAAGGGAATTGTGGCATGAGCATTGCAAGGGAATGATGGTGGCAGTGGTTTTTGCAAATGCATGGGAATTGTGGCATGATCATTGCATGGGAATTGTGGCATGGGCATTGCAAGGGAATGATGGTGGCAGTGGTCTTTGGAAATGGGAATGTGTATATGGTGCTTGGAGAGTCATGCATGGGAATTGTGGCATGGGCATTGCAAGGGAATGATGGTGGCAGTGGACTTTGGAAATGGGAATGTGTATATGGTGCTTGGAGAGTCATGCATGAGAACAACACAGCATGTACATGCACATGCGTTCATACACACACAAACAAACAAACATAAAAAACATATAAGAAACACACACATTCACCCACACACATGCGCGCGCGCTTGCACGCGCACTCACACACAAATACAAATACACACAAATACAAATACACACAAATACAAATACACTCACACACAAATACACACACATACACACAAATACACACACACACACAAATACACACACATACACACAAATACGCACACTCACCTGTACATACACGTACCCATGAGCACATGCACACACACGCTTGCAGACACATGTTCATACACGCACACAGGGTTCTTGGACTGGGAAGTGTCTAGTAGTTTTTGGTGTCTGTGTTCTGTTCATTGTTAAACTAGTGTTGAATGAGGCAGTCCTTCAGACATTTCTAAGTAATGAAATATCGATGACGAGCATGACGAACAGGCTGGTAGTAATCATAACAACGACGATGAAAATCACAAACTTCTCATTTTGGTGGCAATGACAAAGCATAATGATGAGGATTTTGATGACTAAATTGAGGGTGACAATGACAATTGCAGTTTAGTGGTGATGATTATGTCGACGACGACGACGACGACGATTATGATGATACTGACGACGACGAAGATGATGATGATGATGATGATGATGATGATGATGATGATGATGATGATGATGATGATGATGATGATGATGATGATGATGATGATGATGATGATGGTGATGATGATGATGATGATGATGATGATGATGATGATGATGATGATGATGATGATGATGATGATGATGATGATGATGATGATGATGATGATGATGATGATGATGATGATGATGATGATGAAGACGACGACGACTATGCAGTCGACGTCGGCAATGACCGCAGTTGTGACAAGAAAGAAGGGATGAAGAGAAAAAAGGATAGAAAGAGAAGACAATGGATAATATGGTAAGGAGAAAGATTGAGAAAACGAGGGAATCAATGGATTGGTTTCATTCCATCATCCCTTGCTGGCATCAAAATATAAGTACGAGCGTGACCTTTGTTTCCCCCCTGATTCATTCTGTACATGACGTCATCATGATTACACCACACATCTCGCTCCCCATCTGGAACTGTGCATGTTGCATATATTGCTGCTTTTTTCTTCTTAGCTCGTTCGTCATCTGCTGGAGAGTTCAGACACATCGGAGGTAGAGGGCATGAGTGGAAGTGGGGCTTCCTTGCTTCTTTACCACACACTGTGCTTGACTTATCACGTGCTGTGTTTCTATCTTCACCAACATCCTGTGTGGGCAGTTGTAGCGTGTGCACATTGCATAGCATCATGATGGCGGTAGCATCGCCAAGTCTAGTATGTACGGTGACTATGTGCAAGCAATGAAAGTATGAGTCTTATAGAAGATGGAGAGAGAGAGAGAGAGAGAGAGAGAGAGAGAGAGAGAGAGAGAGAGAGAGAGAGAGAGTGTGTGTGTGTGTTTGAGAGAGAGAGAGAGAGAGAGATAGAGAGAGAGATAGAGAGAGAGAGAGAAGAGAGAGAGAGCAGCTGTGCACGCATTCTTGTTCACTAGACTTCACCTACCGTCAAAAGTATTTCTAGCCCTGTTGACATCACGTGATGGACGGTTTTCGTCTGAAATATGCAAATGGGGGTCACACGAGAGGCTTGTTGGATAGCCGATCTGCTCCGGGTAGCATGGGTCAAAACGCCCCCCTTAAGCAAGAACTGTGCTGGCTCTTCTGGTTGAAACCAGAGGCACTTCAAAGTAGGCTCTAAATATTGAGGGCTACATTGGCTACAAACTGCTATAAGAATTTGTGGATAATATTTATTATTTAACAAAAAAAAAAACAAATAGGTTAAAAAAAACGGAAAAAGTTATTTGGCCTTCTTGCCCATGACGAGGGGGCAAAACGCCCATGGTGGGCGATTTGCCCCATAGTGTGAGGCATTTTGCCCCACCTAAGCAGAGATCATAGTAACAGTCAAAAACCTAGAACTATTTCTACTGAATGAAGAATGATTTGCCCCTTAGTGTGAAGCATTTGCCACACCCTCGCATAAAGCATAGAAACAGTCAAAAACCTAGAACTACTTCTACTGAATAAAGAATAAGGCAAGCGTCTCAACACAGGTTGGTGTCCTGAATGTCAGTCATCGGACTCGCAGTTGAAGCAGCTGAATGTCGGCAGTCCTTCCGTACACTCCTCGTGAGCCCAGTGACGACATCACTGGCACTCCACCCAGACCTCCCGTGGCCTGGTGCTGCTGTAAGGCTCACAGGAGATGATGCAGGGCCAGTCCTCCTCTTCGTCACTCGTTTCCTCAGCTTCTTGTCGACTTTTCTTTGCTCTCTTTCCAGCCTTGGCCTGGTTTTCTGTTCTCCTTTCTGCTTCTTCTGTTTCTTAAGGGCATGTTTTCCTACCGTGGAGTCTTTTTAGGGCGATGACGTCAGGACTGCCGCAGATTCTGTTTTTCGAGATCTTGACCTCTTCACTGCCAGCTTTGGAACGGGGGACACAGTTTGAATGATCTTCCTAATCTTCTGATCAGACGTCGATGGAGTTGGCTGGGGTAGAGGCGGAAGGGATGATACATCTTCAGTGGGAGTGTCAACAGATTGTCGGATCGAAGCCTCGCCTTCCACAGGAGAACCGTCATCTGGACTGGCTGCGGTGGGAGATGGGCTGGGAAGGGATAAGTCTTCATTGGAGGCTGCCGCTCTTTCCATTGACTGAGGATCAGAGGATCTTGTCTCTTGCTCGTCCGTGACCAAGGCCCCTTCAAAGTCAGCATCAGTGAAGACGTTGGGGTCAAAAGGCCAGATGCCACAAGTCTTGAAGCCATGGCTCTTTCAGGCAAAGCTGTTCTCAGGTAACGCCTTACCGGATAGACCAGCCATATCGTAGATCGTGATCCTCCGCCCTGGATTAGTCACCATGCAATGGTCAGCTTCAGCATTGAAGGCGCTCTTCAGGGGCTTGAAGTAGGTCCTATCCAGAGGCTGCATTTTGTGAGTGCTGAGAGGGGGCAAGGTGAGCAGTTCGATGCCGTTATCACGGCAAAATTCAATGGCGGTCAGAGTTTTGTGGCTGTGGTGACCATCCAGCAAAATGATGTGTGGGTCTTGGCGGGAGCAGCCAGTGAATCTTGTGAAGTGTCGGAGCCATGTCAGGAAGAGCTCCGAGTCCGTCCATCCGCTCGGATTTGCAAACCCAATAGCTTGTGGTGGTGCCTCTTTCATCAGCATGTCAGTCATTCTTTTCCTCGGAAAAATATACATTGGTGGCAGGAAGACTTCAGCTGCATTGCAGGCACAGGCGAGTGTCACCAGTTCTCGTCAGCACTCGTCACCTTGCCTACTTGACGTGTTCCCTTTTGCCTGGTTTCTGGTCTGTTGTCAGCCCCGTCTCGTCCATGTTTCATATTCTTGATGGTGAATATTTGTGACTTTCCACGCATCCTCTGTACAGGTTAAAAACAATTGAACCTGCGGTTCGTTGAAGCCTACAGCGCGCAATGCTTGTTCCTTGAGGCTGTCGGATGCTCAGATCATGACGAGTAAGGAAGCCTTGTGTCCAGTCCTTCCCTGTCATCCGTGATTCATTGTTGAATGGGTGATTGATCTCGGCTTTCTCAGCTACGTCAAATGCAAGACGTTGCACGTCTCGGATCCTGAGCCCGTATAAACGTTTTTCAATTTCCAGCACATGGAACTTCAGCTGTGACTCCACTCTGGATGGAAGTGCAAAGCGACATCTACCTAAATTCAGTGTTCCAGGTTCGGCCACTTGTTGATCCCTGTGACGTCGAAGAGTACGTGCAGGAACACCGAACTCTTTGCTGGCACGAATCAGGGGCACCCCTTCTGTGACGGCTTTCAGCGCTAGCGCTAAGTTTCCTTGGCCATACTTGCCCCGTTCGGTCTTTCTTTCGTAGTTTCTCACCATTTCTCTGCAAAAGTATAGCAAACTCTGTCAGATTTACTAAATTTTTTCTTTGCGTAAATTGAAGAACTATGATTCTATCGAGTATATCATGTCTCTCTCTGTGTGTGTGTGTCTGTCTGTCTGTCTGTATCTCTCTCTCTCTCTCTCTCTCTCTCTCTCTCTCTCTCTCTCTCTCTCTCAAACACACACACACACACACACACACACACACACACACACACACACACACACACACACACACACACACACACACACACACACACACACACACACACACGCACACACACAGAGAAGAAGATATATACACGAACGCACACGCATATTGTCACTGTCATTGAGTTGAAAACAAGGAGAGGGCTATAGACTGGAACAACGGGGCAAGAGGCCTACCCTGGGCGTCTTGCCCCAATTAGGGGATGGGCGTCTTGCCCCAGGCTGACCGATTGTTTATACATGTGGAATTTGGCGGGGAAGTGGACGCAGAATGTGGTTCCACCAGCACTAGCTTGGAGCTGAGACATTCTACTTTCAGCCAAATACAAAGCTTCTTCGTTTCATTTGCGATGCAGATAATATTACTGAATAGTAGGAATCGGTGAAATTACTGAAAACAAAGAGGAAATAAACAAATAATTCTGAAAAACTTGCCTTTTGGTCTGGATTCTTCTCTGTCGTAGACACAGCGTCTGCGTACGAGAGGAACCTAGCAAAGCATCATACATCTCTCTGCGTCACGTGATCTGAGAAATTTCGAGGGGTGGGCGTTTGACC
>JAWQFJ010003650.1:0-18321 GCA_034096865.1 Theodoxus fluviatilis
TATTCAAGCCAAAAACAAAACTCCGTTTGCCATGAGTTGGTCGAAATAATTAAGTTGGCAGTGCAGTAGATTTAACGGCGCTTTCGGTGATCCTTTATTAAAGAATATAAATACCAAACACCAGTTATTTTAGTAAGTGGATTAGTTTTTCATTTTGGCATTTGCGTATGTCTGTCAGTTGAACCCCCAAACCCTCACCCCTAACCCATCCCCCCCAAAACAACATATTATTAGTTTGAGTGGCTGCATATGAAGCATACATTTCATTGCCCTGTGTGTAGTTTTTCCTCATAAGAGACATCAATCATCTTGTGCAGAAAGTTTGGTTCCTTAGAGCAGGTGACAGAGGCTTTAGCTGACAGTGTGTCAGAATGAGACTAAAATCCCTGCATTTACACGAGGATACCTTCCGTTGATGAGTACACCTCGTACTGGAGTTGGACATCGTTAATGCCGTGCTCTCCAATAGAAGATAGGGAGGGAGAGAGAAAGAAAGAAAGAGAGAGCGAGAGAGAGAGAGACAGAGACAGACAGACAGACAGACAGACAGACAGACAGACAGACAGACAGACAGACAGACAGACAGACAGACAGACAGACAGACAGACAGACAGACAGACAGACATGCAGACATAGACAGACACAGACAGACATGCAGACAGTGACAGGCATGCAGACAGAGACAGACATGCAGACAGAGACAGACATGCAGACAGAGACAGACATGCAGACAGACAGAGATTAGCTATACATAACGTATATGGTAGACATAGAAAAGCTTTACAGACAGAACTCTGGGCGTTGACTACGAGCTCCACAATAAGTGTGTGATATAGTATCTAAATTTAAAGCCTTAAAAGTCCAGAGATGATTGTTATGCACTTTAAAATTTATTTTCCAATCTTTGCCCTCCTCCTTCTTTTTCTCGTTTGTCTCCTCATTTTCTCCTCTTTCCTCAGCTTCTCAACTGGTATTCCCCCAACACCCCCTCCCCCCTCCGTCTCCATGCTCCTTCTTAATTGCACTCAGCCTCCTGAGCAGCGGTTATATGTTTAACGTTTCGAAACGATAAACTGTATGTAACAACGTGTTGGAATAAAATGATTTCACTAGGATTTATTTTACAATCATTGTCAAGTGTTGAGTCATGCTAGGAAAAGAAAACTTGAGTAAACCTACTGGAGAGCACTTCGAGGTTGGTTTATTTTTTGTTGTTGGGAGTTTTTTTACAACTCACTGGTTCGCGCTTGGTATGATTGGAATGTGAACTTATCTCTCTGTCACTCGATAAGTTATATATACATGTATAGAAAGTTTAAGCAGCCAAACAAGTCATTCTTATGACTGTTTTCTTCTGAATCACAGAACTATTATCATTCAATGATAAGTTGTCCCTCTCTCAACTCCTTCAGCCGCCGAATACAATATGGCGTCTATCGAGGTGCAATGATTTCTTTTAATCGATGAAAGTGCGAGTTTAGATGCTTGTACCTCTATACAATTATGAGTGCAGATGGTGCACCTCCCTCCGAACCCCATCCCATCCCACCCCACTTCTATCTCATTGTTCTCCTCCACCCCTCAACTTCGTAATTCTTCATCCTCCCCAAACTCAATTCTGTTTTCATCTCTGTCCCCCTCGGCACTGCACCGAGTGACTTGCTTATGAAGAGCAGAAGAGTACAATACCACAGCATATCCTACAACTCGCCTTCCACAAAGCCACAACAGGTGGCAGCCTGCAGCAGAAGTCTATTTCCATGGCGTTCACTGCTTCATCGAGCGGGTAATCGCTCCTCAAGTGACGCCTGCAACGGTCGATTAAGGGCGATCGGCCCCCTTCGCTTGTTGAAACATGCATAACCCCAGTCACGTTGGCACGGATGTAATGGCCGCACTGGCTTGGTGAAGAACAAGATGCAATTCAGCACGTCAAGTTTCGCTTTTCACCAGGTCTTGCAACGTTTGCCACGGGGCTGCACCGGAGCGCAAGTGTCTCTGTAAGGGGAACGGTTCATTCGGTTCAGTGCTCTCAACAGCGGCGTACACTGGAGGCGGCGACGCAATTGAGACTGTCCCACAGATAGATGGAATGACTTTTGACAGGGGCGGTTCGGAACAACCGGCTTGTTGAGATGTAGTGTTGCAGACTGGGCATGGCGTATTTGCGTTAGACGAGAGAGGAATGACATATTTTGCACGGTTGTAAAGATACTTGCACAGAGAAGAGGGTCAAAGAGGTCGTTTCGTAGAAGTCTCGACTTCTTTGTTGCCTCTGGAGACGCTCAGACAGCATTCGGTTTGCGGTGGCTGGTAAGCTGACGCGAACGTAAGTTGTTGTCGTTATCAATGTTAATGACTCTTCACCACGAAATAAATATTGTGTGACATTTGAGACGTTTTCATATACTAGTACCACTATTAAGGTCTTTACATTTCCTGTAAAATTACACATGTATGTATCACATGACCATATAGTCTTTTTTAATGTACTCATGGGATATAAAAAATGACAGGTGGTAGAATTTAATCATTTTAAAATCGAGCATTTGAGAATAAGAAGACATGTCCACAGCATTGTTTTTAGACTGCTAGTTGAATGCGCAGATTTGAAAACAAAATCCTCTTTTATGTTACTTCCAGTTCAGATTTGGACGATAAGAAGACACTGTTCTGACACATTCTTCAATGATCCAACTCTTGAGCAGAGACATACTCTTAAGCAAAGCCATACTCTGCAAATGGCCAACTTTGATCTTCCCTTTGTTTGCTGCGCTGTATCTCAGAATCAGCGAATGTCATGCAACGCCCATTTTGCAGTGGAGGGTCACAGCTGACAAAGCGGCCAGAGGTGTGACGTACTGCTGTCCATGTACACCCTAATTAGAATCTCTGACTTTTCTATTCTCTCATTTAAAAAGTACACAGAAAAAAGTCATAAATGTTTTGTGATGTAGCGAGTGATATATCGAGCATTTCCAGCTGACAAAGGGGAGCATCGAGCGGCTTCAGCAGCATGTAGATCTCGGTCTCAGCCGCTTCCAGTGAATACTGATTTCAAGAAAGGTCTCATTCAGACATTCCTTCACGCCGTTTCTCATAGAAGTCCCCGAGGCAATGCTCTACCGACAGAGCCGCCAAGAATTCATTGAGGGTGATCAGCTATGACTGTCTGTGACTGCAACTTGCTGATCACCTAAACCCAGTGAGTCTTTTTTGTGCAGATCCTCTTCAATGTTCTAGATAGAGCGATTGCAAGACGTTCAACTCATTCATCTTCCATATGTTTGGTGGCAGCATTAATTCTGACAAATATTTATAGTTGTTGGACACCCATGAACAATTCTTTTTCCAAGAAAAGCTCGTTGAAGTAAGAACGAATGATCTCTTTTGATCTCGTCTGAATGACTTGCAAAGTGATCTCTTACATAAGCGTCACGGTGGAACTTCATAGTTGTAATACTTTAGGAAGTGGCAGGCGATACAAGCGTGAAATGTCTGGAGCAGAATAGTGTGAAACTGGATCCATCCCTCGTGTCTGGTTGCTCGTTCAGGTGAACTGAAACTTCGCCGCCATTGCGTCCTGTCGCAGCTGCCCCTACCGACCCAGTTCTAACTGATGCTGATTCAAACTTGCACAGATTCATTTAAATAGTGACTTTCCACATGGAAATATTCTTCTTTGCAATGGATTACCGCATTCAGATATTTTCACAGTGGTAAAACAATGGCAATGAGGAGTTGTAACACTACTGCAGGTAGAGATATGAAAAGGAACTGAAGTTGATTTAATCTTCATGGTTTTACTGAAATGGTCACTAAGATTTTTAGTTTTTACGCTAAGATAAAAAGACTGAGTTTGTTCCCCACGGAAACTATTTGGAAACGGTCAGTATATTTTAGGCTTTCTTTCCGCTTAGAAATCTCCCTTCAAGCTTGTCTGATCTGTTGGGACGGCAACAGACTAACCGATTCCTTTGGTCCACAAATATAATTTCCTCTTCTTGGACTGATTTTTTATATTCAGCTGTACGGGCTTTGAAGTTCTGGGCTGTCAAACGGTATTTGGGGTTAATCTTATTAATGTGCTATGGGGAGTTATTGTCTATCTTTCTCAAGCCTTTGAATTAATACCAACTTTTGTTTCCACTTACTGCTGATGAGGTTTAGGGCTACCGAGTATCAATATAGCCGCAATAGTAACTTCTTACAAACTGTTTTCATTGAAAATGAATAACGTCAATTATTGAATTATAACAGAGCACGGTTCTGACATTTAAGAAAGTATTGCGCAAAACCTATCTTGAAAACTATGCCATCGTTGCCGATTGTTCCTGTTATATCCTTGGTTGCTTTCACTTTTTGTTGATGACGATGACACCACCACCATCACCACCACCACGGCGAAAACGACGACGACGAGTAGTAGTAGTAGTAGTAGCAGCAGCAGCAGCAGCAGCAGCAGCAGCAGCAGCAGCAGCAGCAGTAGTAGTAGTAGTAGTAGTAGTAGTAGTAGTAAGAGTAGGAGGATGAGGATGGTGTGGAGAAGGAGGAGGAGCAGAAGCAGTAGCAGCAGCAAAGGCGGCGGCAGCAGCTGCGTTGCAGCAACAGCGGTCAGGCGCTTGAGAATGATTAAGAAAAGTGGGAACGGAAGGGAGAGCATCGAAGAGAGGGGAATAGCAGAATAAAAGACTGGAACAAATAAGGGAAGAAACAGGAAAAAGACACAACCGATGAAGACTGAACACGAAAGATAGCAAAAAGATGTCAATGATCCATTCCTAAAGACAATACTGATTTTCATCTCATAGGCTCCGAAGACAGTGACCATCATTGCTATCTGCACCGTCAGGGAGCCTCTCCAGAGGACAAGAGAAAATCGCACTGCCAATCGCGTCCAACGTCTGTAGCAAGTGATTAAAAACGGGGGCGAAGTGCCAAACAGCCTCTCAACAGCTTTTCAGGCAGGAGGCCGCCCCACTGAGATGTGCCAAATCCAATGTTTGGCATTCGGCGGCACGCTTCTGTGTTTGTAGCCCCTTAAATGACCTTGTTTCGTGAAGTCTCAGTGCCTATGGACACCACTGTCCACACTGTTGGAACAAACCAACAGATGTCACTCCATGTCAGCTATGCCAGAGAGCCAATTATGTAGTGGGAAAATTGCTCTGTGATCTCAGTGGCATTATTCAAATCCAACCGCCTTCGAGCGTTTTCGTACCGGTCATTTCGTATTATATGAGTGTGTGCATTCACTGGAACGATGATGAAACATATCATTGCGAATAGTCTGTCTTCTTAGAAGTTTGATTATATGGATTTTTAAAATGATAGCTGCAAAAACGGAAGGAGATAATGCTTGCTGTACAATTTTCGAGTATTGTAAATGTCGAAGAGAGATCTGTTGAAATGAAGCACAATTTATTTTAATCATTTATTGTCCTACGGTGGAACTCCAAAAATCCACCCCCAACACCATCCCCCCCCCCTCCGCGTGTTTTTGTCTGGTATCTTGATGACGATAACATTCAGATGATACAAAGACCATATCAATGTATCCAGTAAGTTTAACGAAGAAATGCACTGTTTATTTGCTCTATGTTGCAAGATAGGCATACGTAGAGGCATACGTCGCTGCACTTTTTCAATGTATCAACAGATCCTTTTGTTAATGCATATATGTCCAGAATCTTATGTTTTGGTTTGTTACAGGAGAACGACACTCATCAACTTGATTTCGCTCATAGTATGTGTACTTACCCCTTTATACGTTTAGAATTCAGGTCATTGACTCCCGATATTTTGTGGTTCGGAAATGTTATGGTTGGGGTGAGTCCTACTTCTGATCGTGGGGAAGCTCACACAGATCAGAGATTTTTAAAACGCAAACAATGAAGCTATCTTGGTCGTAGTACGAAACGTTTCCCACGTAAATGATGAAGTCATACAGCATTATTTTGATCGATTTTCTATGGCGCACAAAAGTCTTTTCATCTCAATGTTAGCTGCTACTTGGTTTCTCTGAGGTCATTGTCCTCCAGCTATGGAAAAGGTGAATGAGTGTTTTTAGCATTTCTGTGCACACAAAAAAGACATTTCAACTATGAGACGTCCCTGTTGAATCTATAAGCAGAAAGAGCGGAACTTTGTCACAGCACGATTATTGTTTCTCTCACCTGTATGGTTTGTTCTGTAGCAAATCGCCCATTCACCGAGATGTCAGTCTTTTTTTATCATAATGAAAACACATTTGCAGACTGATTTCTTAGAATAAGACCTATCCTATTCCGTGAGTGGGCGAGTCATCCTCGACTAGTGCATGCAGTCAGACGAGAGAGCAACTTTACCCGGGCAGCTATGAGGGACCGACGTTTTTTGTAGTAACTGAATGGCGAAAATTGGTCCTAATCCTTCTTTGATCGAGTAGGGGTAAAATGAACTCCCGGGCTTGCCGAGGTCAGTGATCAACGAAGGCTTGCATTCTCCAGACATCATATCAGAAAGCGATAGAAAAATTACATCTCTGTACTTTGTTTTCCACATTATCATCGGGGGACAACTTTTGAATGCAGACAGCATGCACCGCACCTAAGCCTTCTTCAATCGGTCTGTATGTAAACACGACGGCATGACGTTATGACTTTATTGAGAAAATGTGGGGAAAGTACCGAGAAATGTTTCCACTCGAACTGACTGCAGAGAAATACATTTTGATACAAATGATTTATTTGTGAAAATCAGGCCCCACTGCAAGCAATCGATGCAGCCGATCACCCAAGCACATGCTTCCTCACCATTTAGGAGTAAAACGGGTACCTGTGAGGACTGAGTTGAAAAATTGTGAAAGCTACCATTGGTACGTTTATCCCTAGCCTAGTTACGTGCTCCCCAGGGAGTTATGATGGTGTAAGAGTGGTGAAAAAGCAGCCCGAGAACCAGAGGGTACATGTGTGCGGGTTTCAGCACCCATCAATGGATGCAAAGTCACAATATAAAGAGGAGCACCCTTACCTTTCCTATTCACCTGCTTTGGCATGTATGCCCTGGGGCGGGTTTCCCAGACTATGCATATCTAATCCAAAGCAATCCAAAGCAATCCAAAGCAATCCAAAGCAATCCAAAGCAATCCAAAGTAAATCAAAGCAATCCAAAGCAATCCAAAGCAATCCAATGCAATCCGAGGGCCTTTGCATTGTTTGTAAGTTACCGCTGTAATCATCCCGGAGTTGGTATCAAAATTGGGACGAAAAGCGGACGGTGTCTGGTTTGGGATCCTAATGTATGACCGGAAGTCACTGATTGGACGTTGAATATGATTACAGCGATCACTAAAACGGAAACCGCCGGAAACGTCTTTTGGATTGCTTCGAACTGCACATCCATTCGAGAGAACTTCGCACCATCGATTGTCCGTTCGCCTCGCAAGAATGTTTGAAGTAATCGTTGTAATGCAAAGCAAAAAACCCGATAAAATCGCTGCTCGCACTCAGATGTGAAATTATGCTCGATACAGAAGCCTTCGCACATACGCTCTTAAAATGGTCATAGATCTACGTCAGTATCAGAGCACGATATGATTCCTCCCACTTCTAAGTAAAAAGTCTTCGTTGTCCTTGTCTGAATTCAGCAGTGCCCGTGTGCACAATCCCGCGATATGCCGTGTGAAGCATCTTAATAAAGCATGCTTTCGATTTGAAAAAGTACGGTATCTGCTAGACTTGTCGTTTAACTTAATATGCATGCACTTTCACCCGTGAACTACTCATTTTTAGTCAGTTTTTTTAATACCTGTACGGAAATAAGTTTTATCGTGACATTTTGCAGACGTTATCTTAATAAATGTACACTGCCACCCAATGGGTCTCTCTGGCATGGGCTGGCCTTTCTCAAACGATCAGAGGACGTGTTAAGCTCTCGAGAAGTTGACGTGATTTAGTGACTGAAAACGGGTGGTCAGTCAGACGTACCTCCCAGTGAGGTATCCAGTTCAGGTGGAGTGGGTCGCATCTAGCACTTGAAGGGAGCAAGACTTGCACTTCACCGTGTCCCACGTGTCAATGAACAAAAAGAGGAGCGTGACCAAATAAGTCTGGCGGTACTTCGTAGTCAAGGCAAGCTTTCGGAACCAAGCTCCTTCTTCGGGCCTAGTCAGACCTAGACTACAAAGTACCACCAGTCTTCATTGGTCACCCGCCTCTTGTTGTTCAAGAATTATAGTCTGACACCGGCCCTTCACCTCTTTGTTTGACCACGTGTCAACGGTCTCGTGTCTGGCTGTGTCGGATTCTCTGCGCAATGTGGGCGCCATAGTGACAAGAGCGTTTTCTTGACGAAAGACAACTCGCGCAGGGACGGACGGGCGGATGGACGGACGGACGGACGGACGGACGACGGAGGGACGGACGGTCGGACGGACGGACGGACGGACGGTCGGACGGACGGACGGACGGACGGAGTTTTACGACCAATCAGCCTCTGTAGGCTATGTAAAGCCTTTAAGCACGAGAATCACTAGACTACATGCGCAAGTCAAGTCACGATGTCCCTATTTATTCACCTCTTACGAATCGCGTAGGGAGACGCGGTGGGTCTATTCTGACCCCCAACCCACAGGGGAAACGTGTGCATGGATGACTCTGTATTCCCAAACCCCCGGGTCGATTCTTGCAGCACCATTTCATTCGTATTTTTGCACATGCAACATTTGCGACGCAGTTCTCACACACGCGTGACGAGAACGCATCAAAGGCTGTTTTGTCTGCATGCTAATGAAGAACTGAAGCGTAAGATTTTAATTACCCGCGCTGAAATGAGAAGCAATTACCTGTTGAATTAAATCAACAAAATCAATGAGAAGTGGTCTACGCCTTGGGAATAGTGCATAGTCAGTATCATAATATGAACGACTTTGTAAAGGTGGAAGGGTGGCCTTCTCCATAAAACAAAAACACACACACACACAGACACACACACACACACACACACACACACACAAAGTCACACACACACACACACACACACACACACACACTCACATACACACACGCACACACACACACACACATATATATATATATATATATATATATATATATATATATATATAAATATATATATATATACACACACACATACGCACACATACACATACTTACACGTATACACACATACACACACAAACACACACATACACACGCACGCAAATACACACGCACATACACACACACACACACACACACACACACACACACACCGTAAGCCACAGTTCTAGATCTTTGGACAAAACGAAGACACTTTTACAGAGACAAGTAAAGTAGGGTGCGGGTGCACTAAACAATCTTCATCAGGTGCAAGAGGTAAGATGGTGCACTTGCTTAGAAATTGCGTCGTCTCTATATTTCCATAAAGTAAAAGCAGTCTCACTCGTCAAGCAGGATCGGGCGAGCAGTTATTGGCATTATTATTGGTGTTTTGCATGTGATGATTTCTTACGTTCCCACATAATTATTTTATTCTTCAAGTTGGACGACATTCCCTTCAGTTTTCTTGTGACACTTTTCATTCCTTGTTTTTCCTTAGAGGCGGGTGGTTTGGTTGGGAGAAGAATGGATGTAAGACTGAAGAGAAGAGATTTCGGGGTAGCATGTTGTCGAAGTAAATTATAGAGACCAGGTCAAATTAAGTTACAACTTACAGAACTTATCTATGTAGGACTAGAGAAGGATGGATACTGCCTGGAACATCTCCACCAGTCCCAAAGGTGCCATCAATAGAAGGAATCTCAGCGTAATTTACAGTATACGTTTCAGAGAAATTATATGAACAACTGTAACGATCCCCCCCCCCCCTTGTTTCTCTTCAGAATAAAAAATAAAATGTTTAAATCAACAATTTGAACAGATCGTTAGCTATGATCCAAGAAAACCATTTGAAGAAAATCAAACCACTTGCGAATGCATTCCCCAACTTTCACTCTATCTGCATTCGTCTTGGCGCGGAGTGCAGGAGAAGTAACATGAGCTTCTCTCTCTCTATTTTCAACTCGAGCACTTTAATAGAGGCGAAGCTAGGGTTGCTGCGACACCGGTTTTCTAGGGCAGGCTCTTCAGGGTGCGTGCGGGCTCGACGAAGATGCGGGTAGTTTACCAGCGTTCACGGTGGTCCCCCAACCCACTGCCAACCCTTTCGCCCCGGGGTGTGCCATCCCACCCGTCAGCTCTGAGCAGGTGTGGACCATGTACGGGTGGAGGACTCGCCACCGTGCAGCTGTTTGTCAAATGCTATCAGACTTATCTGGATCATCTCGACAGCTGTCGTCATGAGTACCCCACGCTCCACGCTGGCGGTTGAGATTAGCGTAGACGTTCGGGCGTCTTTTTGAAGCAGGCATGCATGCAGAGGGGACGGAAGGATTCGCGTGGACAGCCGCCAGCGTCTGGCAAAGACGGGGTGTGGACAGATAGACATCGCTAGACTCTCGCTCCCAGACAATTACTGCTCTTGCCTGGGCTCCATCCTGAAAAGATGGCGGCGCGCTATTGGGTGGGTGGAAATAATTCTCAGGCCAGAACCCGGTGATTGAGCGAAGGTCTTGTGTTATTGCTGTCACCAGCGCTCACTTACTGCTGCTCAGAGTCCAACGAAAGTGGACACGTAATGGCGGGTTGAGGCGTGGTTGTACAGGAGCAAATTAGCAGTTTTCGAAAATCACAGAGCTGATAGAATCGACACGAGTGTAATCGCCATAAGATGGTATCAGGTCCTGTACGTATCTTCTATCTGATTTAAGGAGCTTGATTCGTTTTCATGGCTGGAAGTGGTGGCTTTAATCGGTCGAGCAGTTTCCATTAGTAGTGTTTACGGCTAATCACGACGTTTCTTAGTGGTGTGGTGGAATACAAGTAGTGATGACAGGTCATTCTTTTATGATACCGTCGCTGTAAGCCCAATGCTTACGTGCTCGTATGAATGACACGAACAGACACGCTGGTGAATTTTCACAGTGTTATAGATTTGCAACGAAATTGCATGTAATTATTTGCTTATGTTTTGTCTGCATTTATGCTGTGGGTAATTTGATGTATGATTTAGTGTTCTACTATGTTTATGGTTGTTGACAGAAAACGGCAGGTCACAGCCTAGGTTGAGGGTTGCATGAATATTACTTACCTTGATCTTCCTGGACATCACAATATGTGTGACCATACAGTACAAATAGATTTCATTCGTTACCCAACCATTTGAGGAAGGTATGGAAGGTATAGCAACCGTGTACAACAAAACTTCCCAAAGCTGCTGAGTTACATAAACGAGCAGCAGTATCACTTTGAATAGCTTCATTTGCGTTCACGCTGAGCCCATGAAGCTACTGATATACACGTAGGGCCGCTTTGTGGAGTCTCTCAGCCGAGTTGTACTCAGGACGCCTGTTCTCGGAAGTACCTCACGTTTAGATACAAAACTTCCAAAAGCTGCCAAGCTATTTTGGGGGCTCACCGTTACTTGAAGTGCAATCTAACCATTGCTATCGATTCTTCAAATTAACAAAATAATGGGTTTTGTAAATCAGTCTCATGAATTAATGAATTAATTTATCAAACTGTTTGCCTGGTATCACATCGTTTTGCTGAAAATATTTAAATAATCTGTATAAAGAAACTGTTTTGGATTAATGCTGCGACTTAGTATGTGTATATAGAATACACGCGCGCGCTTACGCACACACACACACACACACACGTACACACACGTACACACACACACGTACACACACACACACACGTACACACACACGTACACACACACACACGTACACACACACACACACACACACGTACACACACACACACACACTCACACATACACACACACCATTCTACACGTTCTCTCCCAATCACTAGGTGATTTGATGTATCTTTTACTGGCACCTGACGGTAAACATGGGGACAGATACGACGACAACGACAGGTGACAGCACCAACTCTGTTCAACAAAGACTAGTCCTACCCGATGCTGCCTCACGGGTGCATAGCGAGTTTAATCACACTACTACACTGCTCCACCACAGTCCTCACAAATACCCCATTTTACTGCTGGGTGGGGAGAGGCCGAGTGGGCTAAGCACCTTCCTATAGAGGTAACTCTAGGGTCCATTCAGCTTCAAACGCCGCTATCACTAAACGCCAACGTTATCGGGAAAGCGCTGTAACCATTTGACTAGATCCCCAACTAGTTAATCCACTACAACTTCTGCGCATTTATAACCAGACCTCAGGAATCTGCACTACATTGATCCAGTGCTTCAAACCTACGCAGTGCACTGTCTACGTTCCTAGCCTCTCCACTGCAACACTGCGGCCCAGATCGACCAGAGGTGTGTTGCTTAACATCCTAGTGGGCGAAGCTTTTCTCTCGAGGCAGCCGAAGCGAGGCTAGCAGGGACAAAGCCTCTAGGCAACGACCAGTTATCACTTGGTGAGGCGGAAGTCCGAGAGAACATGATGGAGTCCTAGTGAGGCGGAAGTCCGAGAGAACATGGTGGAGTCCTAGTGAGGCGGAAGTCCGAGAGAACATGGTGGAGTCCTAGTGAGGCGGAAGTCCGAGAGAACATGGTGGAGTCCTAGTGAGGCGGAAGTCCGAGAGAACATGGTGGAGTCCTAGTGAGGCGGAAGTCCGAGAGAACATGGTGGAGTCCTAGTGAGGCGGAAGTCCGAGAGAACATGGTTGAGTCCTAGTGAGGCGGAAGTCCGAGAGAACATGGTTGAGTCCTAGTGAGGCGGAAGTCCGAGAGAACATAGTTGAGTCCTAGTGAGGCGGAAGTCCGAGAGAACATGGTTGAGTCCTAGTGAGGCGGAAGTCCGAGAGAACATGGTGGAGTCCTAGTGAGGCGGAAGTCCGAGAGAACATGGTGGAGTCCTAGTGAGAGCTTGCGAAGAGGTTGCTTTTAGACAAAGTGACTGACGACACTGACGTCAAAGCAGTTTTTCGTTTGATTGAAAATACAATGGTGATACCTCGAATGGCACGGGAACTGTGTCAAAGAAAAGAGAGCAACCCGACTGCACATGCAGACACATTTGTCGAAAGTGTTGTGCGTATATACACTCCGGATCAATTCAAGGGACATGGTTTAGAGAATGTATATGTATTGTGTATTGACGCTACTTCATGTGTGCTACAATGGAAAAAATATGGGCAATGTTTGTCTAGAATACCTATTTACACACTCTTTATAATATGCACATGAATATTCGAACAGCAAGAGTTCCTTGTACGTACGCATGACCAGTCTCGGGCAGTGACACACACATTACAGGCACTATAACATCAACGCCCTATGCACAGTGTACGCCATCTTGAATTTTCCCGCGGGCGACGGAGAAGTATCTCCGAAGCCTCCTTGGCAAACTACGCGTCTCCTTGCACACGAGGAGCTGCGCGCAACGCATACTCCTCGCGCTCTCCTTGCGTTCCTTGACACTCCTCGCGAGATACTAGCGTAGACTATGCTCCCCAGACTTGAGGTTAGTTGCCTAGAGGGGCGGGACTCGCTGGAGTAGTGGGACAGTGGGTTTGTTGACAGAGGAAGACGAGACTTTGCAGTGCCCACTTTTCTGACTCGATGTACTTCATTTTCCAGTCGGCTACGTCTGACAAGATGTCGGTCACGGCCCGCCAAGTCCGTACAGAAGTGAGCGGTGTAATGTGTGCTGACCGGCTCGCCGTGGAGCGCAGCCGTTTAGAATTATTGTAAATTGTCTTTTTATGCTGTTGATCCTCGAAAGCCGACACCATCCACTTGTGCAAGCATGTTCCCTTCCTCCTGTGTGGTGGGTGGACAATAGTCGGCGTTGTGTTTGATAGCCCTTTATGCCGAGGTGTCATCAAATCTAATTATCCGGGTGGACGATTTTGATAGGAGCAAGAGAACGATTGCTTGTTGTACGTAGGACGAGGACTTGATATAATCATGTGAGGGATTTGTTGGTGTATGATTGATTCTGTGCGCTTTTTAGTCAAATGCTGAATGGATTTAATATAATCTGTGAATGTGTGTGTGTGTGTGTGTATGTGTGCGTGCGTGCGCGCGCGCGTATGTGTGTGTGTGTGTGTGTGTGTGTAAGAAGAGAGAGAGAAAGTACAAACGAATGTGTGTATATGTGTGGTTTGTATGTTTGTTTGTGTGTGTGTGTATATATATGTGTATGTGCGTGTGTGTCTGTCTGTGTGTGTGTGTGTGTGTGTGTGTGTGTCTGTCTGTGTGTGTGTGTGTGTGTAAACAAAAGAGAGAAAAAAAAACAAACGAATATGTTCATTTGTTAGGCCTGCAGACTGTCACAGTATACATTAAAATGTGCCTCATCGGCAGAGAAAACTCATTTGCAATAGCCTCTTGTAGTCCTTTGAAAGCATGATACAAATAAGTTGCAGTGGATATTTTGTTTAATTAAAGCTTGTGTTGACATGTCATTTTCTACATTTCTCCCAACTGTTAAGAGTTTCATACACTGAACAAGCAAACAAAATTGAATTTCTCATTCAAATGTTGAGAGAAAGAGAGAGAGAGAGAGAGAGAGAGAGAGAGAAAGAGAGAGAGAGAGAGAGAGAGAGAGAGAGAGAGAGAGAGAGAGAGACGACGGGCGGACGGACAGACAGACAGACAGATAAGAAACACACACACAGACTCACACGCGCGCACACCATTCCCCCACCCCCCCCCCCCCCCCCCCCCGCGCCCTACCTCCCCACACACACACGCGCGCGTGTACACACACACACACACACACACACACAATTACACACACACAATTACACACAAGCACAATTACACACAAGCACAATTACACACAAACACAAACAAACACACATACATGTGACACCGTGGACAAACACACACTCACTCACACACACACACACACACACACACACACACACACACACACACACATGAACACATACACACGCACGCGCGCGCGCGCACACACTCACTCTCAAGCACACACACTCACGCACACCCATACACGCACACACGTGTGACACCGGAGACGAACACACATATACACAGAAACAGATTTGAAAGAGGAGACGGTGGGAGCGAAGGTGAGAGATATGAACATCCTGTCAGTCACTTCAGTCTCTGCCCAAGAGGTTGAGAGTCTGACAGTGACACTTGTCCTACGCATTGACAGCAATGGAGCTGCGTAGCGAGTGGATCCAGTGCCTGCCCTGCAGTTCTTTACGCTTGGTGGGTGCAGAGTTTGCAGCTGCGCGAATACCAGATTTGCGTCCGTGAGCAACGCACTTCATTCGCGTTACCTCTCTTCACCTAGGAGTCAAACGGGTTCCTGCGAGAGCTGAGCTAGAAACTCATGAAAATTGACTTCGGCGCCTCCACTCCTAGACTGGTTACATACTTCCCAGAGATTCACACGGTGTTGGAAAATCCCGATGACCAAGGGGAAAGATGTGCAATTTGAGTGATTCTATGCCGTTTCCGTGACCGTCCGTGCGAAAACAAGATTATTTTCTCTCATTAAAGTTTTCGAGTGATCACGCGGAACCTCAGTAAGGGATGAATTTTTACAATATTTTTAGGTGCACAAACATTTTAATGCTTTGCTTCTGACACGATATAAAAGAAAGAATGTTGTATCTTTTACCTTTCACTGTGGATTATTCATTCATTTTCTGGAAGGGATTTGTAACGTTTGAATTCACAGAGATTAATTTATGCATATTTCTCATGATTTAGTAATTCACTAGCACCACATTTTTTTAAATCTCTCAACATTGAATGCACTAGCTGAAGACTATGTAAGCTGTATGGATTTTTATTCCCGCTGCACTCTTGCAAAATCACAACAATTGTTGTTTTCCTTTGGTCTCGTTTCCTCACGTCACAGCCATGCGTGCAAACTATAGTAAAAGGTGTTGTGGAACGTTATGTTACCTCAAGATACTGACCGCCAGAAGACAGTTACGGGTAGTTTTATAAATGCAGGAGTGAGTGCAGTGTGCGTTAGACATTGTCAGGAAAGCAAATACAGCAATCACCATCATCGTTATCGTCGTCGTCGTCCTCTTCCTCCTCGTCATCATCATTGTCGGCGGCGGCGTCGTCGTCGTCGTCGTCGTTGTCTTCGTAACACTCTAGCTGGAAAATCCTGGAGTACTTTTCAACAATGTTGTTGGGAGTTTAACTCCTGGTCTCCACATAGGTAGCGTGGCAAGCAGTTGTAATCTCAGCTGCTGAATGTCTGTTAAATTTGTGACTTACATTCTCGTGAAAACAAAGTACTTAATAAGGAAGTTTTCTTTTCTGGGATGGTGTTCTGCTCAGCTGGACTTTATCGGAAATAGCCTTATGCATTACTTGTCTACGTGGCAATAATGCTGCTAATGGAGATCTGAGAAGATAGAGCTGTTTTTGCACATAGCATTGTCTTTGTTTAAACCATGAAATAAAAACACGTTTCCTCCTAAACAGGTGGCCCAAACCTTTGTGCAGACTACTCCCTGTAAAGACTACATGCACATTTGTATAATCTTTCTAACATCAAACCGTGATACATTTCCGCTGGAATGAACAAAAGCCTGTCAAGTTTTCTTTTTCTTTTACCTCTTTAGAACACGCGCTATTTCCTCTCGAAAAGCTGTTAAAACGTCATCACAAATGCTTCTTGCACATTTATTGGACTAATACTGGAGTAACGTCCTCGTACAGTGTATGTAAAGGAAATATGATTTTCTGCAGATTATCTTGACTTTTTACGATGGAAACAATACTTCAACAATACTTCAGCTTCCGATAAAAACAGGAAGAGAAGGAGAAGGAAAAGGAGGAGGAGGAGGAGGGGGGGGGGGGGAGGAGGGAGGAGGAGGAGGAGGAGGAGGAGGAGGAGGAGGAGGAGGAGGAGGAGGAGGAGGAGGAGGAGGAGGAGGAGGAGGAGGAGGAGGAGGAGGAGGAGGAGGTCAATATGATATAGAAAAAAACTCAAACAGACAGAGGGACTAATTCACTGACAGATGTTGACTTTGTCTTAACTGAGCGAGGCTTATTCGCCTTCTTTGCCATAGTAGCAATTTGATATAATCGATGAGGACGCAAACCTCAGTCAATTTCTGTGTCCTGATTGGTTAGATGATATTGCTACTTCGGGGAAGTAGGTGTAAGCGTTGCTTAATTAAAACGGACCTTAAACATCGACTGACAGAGAAAAAGAGATCGTGCTCATACAAGCGAACAAAATCGAGGAACAGATGTCCTCGCGGACGGACGGACGGAAGGACGGACGGGTAGGCAGGGAGAGGTAGACATGTCTGTGACAGAAAGCCACACGAACACAACATAAGGCTTGGTCAGGAGGCGCAGCGCTGCGAAGCGCTCCACGCGCTTCACTCCTGAACGGCAATTTTGGGGCGTTCTTCACTCAGCGCTGTGCAGCACAAAGAAGCGCGCATCCAAGGTGATTCACACAATTTTCAAAATGGCGTCTTCGATCCCGCACTGGCGATCGACACGTAAAATAATCCTCATAAACACAATGTTTGGACTGGAACGGGCTTTATTGGACCCAAGCGCTCTGTATGCACGAGTAATGGCAGGTAAGGATGACACAGTAGTGGACTTTATTCATGCAGAATACATTTAAACGCGCATAAACGACGTCTGTGGAAAAGTAAACACTTTCTTTAGCGTCTAGCAACACAACATGCGGCGCAGAAGATTTATCTCCCTTTAAAAAGTGAAGCGCTTTACTAAATTTGTAGGCGTTCACGAGAAGCAAAGAGCGCTCATTTGCCAACATGAAGTGCTCATGCAGCGCTTCGTACTCCTGAACAAGCCTTTGGTGTTGTGTTTCTATTCAGCTGTTGCAATGGAAATGTGCTGCTGCTTTGCTACATGCGCCATACATTTTAAGATTTCCCTGAGTTTCCATCGTGAGCATTCTTTCTGCTTGCTTCAGTGGTTTCTTAAAATAACTGTGAATATAAATAATTGCTTTGACATTTCTTTGTTAATCAAATCCATCTCCATTAGTTATCTACGTGGGGTAAGGAGAGTTACATTAGTTTTAAAAAGGTAAAAGTGGGAGTCTGAGAGAAAGCTCGTTGAAAAAACAATTTCATGAACCAAGTTCTGGGGGAAAATAGAAGCCATCACAGCTGCCACTACTTCACCATTTTCATATCTGCAACACAAGTATGGCTGTCACAGTCGCTACCGACACAATAAATACCACTTCCACCTCTACCACCATCACCACTACATTCACTACATCTGCCACCGCTATCACCTCGTAGTCATCATCGTCCTTGTCG
>JAWQFJ010003651.1:0-10739 GCA_034096865.1 Theodoxus fluviatilis
GTGGGACTTCAGTGTTTCAGCTACCTTTAGTGTCCCTGGCTTTGCCTCGGGAATATATTGATTTCACCGGATCGTCGACTGCTGTTCATCGTCTGCGCCTTTGTCAACAAGCAAGTCTGGGGGAGGGGGGTCGCTTTGCGGAAAGAGTGTACGTACAACAGCCGTGAAAATCGCCGATGTCGGTGGGGAGATCTAGCGGATGATAGCTTCTCTCTCAGATCGGATCGATCCAGGAGCAAGCATGTGGTGACCGCGGTGTGAAATGGTTCTTCGATTAGGGCCTGCTTTTTCCCATAACAAGCGGATATATCCTCCATCCCACAAGTCGACTGTCATCTGCTGTGAAGGTGAGTGCTTACACCGTTTTTGACCACAGCGATCCTACGCTGAGCTGAATGCACCGCGCAGAGGGTATATGTTAGCTGGTCGTTCACTGATTACGAAGGCTATGTAGCTTGCGTGCTGCCTCGTTGACACAGTTTCAGACCGTGTACTCCAGTCGCCGCCAAAACACTTTCTGTCTGTATGTCTGTCTGTCTGTCTGTCTGTCTGTCTGTCTGTCTGTCTGTCTGTCTGTCTGTCTGTCTGTCTGTCTGTCTGTCTGTCTGTCTGTCTGTCTGTCTGTCTGTCTGTCTGTCTGTCTGTCTGTCTGTATGTCTGTCTGTCTGTCGATCTGTCTGTCTGTCGATCTGTCTCTCGATCTGTCTGTCGATCTGTCTATCTGTTTGTGTGTCTGTCTGTCTGTCTGTCTGTCTGTCTGTCTGTCTGTCTGTCTGTCTGTCTGTCTGTCTGTCTGTCTGTCTGTCTGCTGTATGTGTGTATATGTCTGTCTGTCTGTCTGCTGTATGTGTGTATATGTCTGTCTGTCTGTCTGACTGTCTGTCTGTGTGACTCTGTGTCTGTCTTTGTGTCTGTCTGTCTGTCTGTCTGTCTGTCTGTCTGTCTGTCTGTCTGTCTGTCTGTCTGTCTGTCATTCTGTCTGTCTATCTGTCTCTCTGTCTGTCTGTCTGCCTGTCTGTCTGTCTGTCTGTGTTTGTCTTTCGGTCTGTCTGCCGGTATGTGTCTGTGTGTGTGTGTGTGTGTGTGTGTGTGTGTGTGTGTGTGTGTCGTTCTGTCTGTCCGTCCGTCCCTCTGTCTGTCTGTCCGTCTGTCTGTTTGACGTGACTGTCCATTTCTGTCTCTTTTTCTCTCCCTATCCCTCAGTAGCTCTCTCTTACTCTCTGCCTCTGCCTCTGTCTCTCTCTCTCTCTCACTCTCTCTCTCTCTCTCTCTCTCTCTCTCTCTCTCTCTCTCTCTCTCTCTCTTTCTGTGTCTCTGTCTTTCTCTCACTGTCTCTCTCTCTCTCTACCTGCCTGCCTGCTTGCCTGCCTGCTTGAGTCTCTCTCTCTCTCTCTCTCTCTCTCTCTCTCTCTCTCTCTCTCTCTCTCTCTCTCTTGCTTCTCCCTCCTTCGAGGTTTGACGCACAGCTATTCAAATGACAAGACGCAAAACGGCAAATATTTATTGCGTCTGCCTTCTGCCGGCAAGATTCAGGTCAAACTATTTCCTAGTCCAGGAGCACTTCTCGTCCCACCCCACCTTTTCCCCAACCCTCCATGTCACGTGCCCAGCGCTGACGTACACAAGCGTATAAAGGCAAGGCAGGGCTGATACCACATCGACACCAGTCAGTCTCGGGTCAAACGCTCTCGACAAAAATGGCGCCTACAAGTCTTGTGGTGTCTGGTCTGCTTCTGCTGACGCTTCTACCTTCTCTCGTGCCAGCACAGACGGGTAGGTGAAAATGTATTATATCTACTTAATTTTTTCAAACCACACTAGTATATGGCAAAGCGATCTGAACTCCCTCCATTCCGGTCGATATACGTTTCGGTTGAAAAGTTTGCGCTTGATGCTGTGTTGTGAAAGGACGGATGGAGTGAACGCATGCGTAGTGGAGTGCTCCAAAGCCAGATCACGCCCTGGGGCCGGTTGCTCAACAGATGCCTACCTGCCAGCTAAATTAGTGTCAGTTAGTGACTAGTTGTAAGGTAACTATCTAGCAGTTAGGCACACTATCTATCGGAGTTGCACAGCGTCAATTTAACTGAAACTAACCTTGAAGCTAACGCGACTAGCTGAATGTTAGTCCTGCTACGTCACAAGGTAATAAAGAGAGCTTTTTCATTGGTTAGTTGATGAATGCAACGAGCTATTTGATTGAGTGGGTTGGGGGATTTTCCACACGGAAGGAGGCGAACGCACCGCGTCAGCGAGAGAGTTGGTACGAGCCCAGCCAAGCTTTGCGCACTTCTATGTATACCTGACGCGTGGACCTCAGCGACACCAGGAAAGATTATAAATACATTGTTGTCCTCGAACCTGCCTTTGGCTGTGTTTACGATACAACTATCTTCAGTTTTCGCGTCTTTCAGACAGCTTACCAGATTATCGGAAATGGATCAATCTCGAGAAGGATTGTTGCTTTTGACTGGTAACACAATTTTTCGGCCAAAAGCACGGTAAATGAATAAAACCTCGTGTAGATTATGAACAACTAGCGGGTACCCGTGCTACGCACTGCTGATGTGTGAATATTTTATAGCATGTTTGCATACAAACTCAGACTGACTTGGAAATACCAAACACATTGATAATAAAAGAAGAGTAAGTACTGTTACATGTTAAAAACTGGATTAAAATAATAAAAAGAACTTTTCCGGGGCTCGAACCCAACGACTTTGGGACTTTCGAGTGTTCAGTCCCGCGTTCTATCCCCTCGTCTACTGACTCGCATGACATAATAGCGAGTCGCTAAAGTATATATAATATGATCCGCGTTGGTCCACCAAAAATGCGATCATAGGACGAAGGCCGACTGAAACTTGCGAGGACCTAAAAAAGTCACTTCAAAGTCAAATTTGGTCACGAAAAATACCCTACTACCCCTTCCCAACCGTCCATGCTCCACAAAAGGATCAAAGCGATCTCGATACACCCGATTTCGTCTCTGATATCGCTGACGACAAATCTGGTGAATGATCGCCGCCATGTTTACCTCCCAACTAAGGGATTTTAGAGCTGCTCCGACCACCTCTAATATATTCCCGCTAACTTAGCTGTCAGTTAGTCAAACTGGCGCTCGAGTAACCCAGTTAAGTTATCCGGGGCAACCGGCCCCTGATGGACGGGAGCGTGGCCGAGGGCGGTCGGACCCGGGAGGACGAGCAGCTCAACGGGGGAACCAGGGCGTCCTGGAGGCGAGTACCCGGTACCAGGGGGGCTTGGAGCGCCGACCCCGTCAGGAGCAGCGCCGACCCCGTCAGGAGCAGCGCCGCGCAGACCGGCCACACACACACACACACACACACACACACACACACACACACACACACATACACACACACACTTTATCGCGTCTTCTCTCTCATACACATACACCTGTCATTGTTGTTTGTTAGGTAGAGTTTTAAATGTCTTTTAAATGACTGAAGATTCAATAAAACCGACAGAAATGGTATAAAGTTCCACACCTTTGTGGCAAAATAAATTAAAGATTTTCGAAGCACATCCGTGTGGACCATGGTAAAATAGAGATTTGATATCGAGAATGATCGGAGACGTGTACTGCCTCAACGTAAAAAAAATTCTTGGCGGTAAGATGAAGAATGCAATGTAAAAGTTTTATATACTAATATATATTTTATGTTCAAGAGAAAGCCAGTTCAGACAAGAGGGTGTTCCTCAATACAGTCCAAAAATCTCCTTTGGGTACGAAGACCGCCATATAGGACTTATCTAGGGAGTCACGATTCATCCGTCCGGACCACGTGTCTGAATCATCGCCGCTGGACCCCAATTATAATGCACCTAAATGAATGAGAAGCCTCATTTGTCAAGAACCTCCATGCATGTCATTCTGGAAGAACAAATCTATACGAAGTGAATTGTTTTTGACCGTCGGCTGGGCAGAGGCCCGACTGGATTGGTTGGAGTGATGAGACGTTAGGGCCTACAGGTCTCTGTAGGCTATGTAAGGTCATCGATCACAAACAATTACATGAGTAGGACAGAGTAAGAACAAGTTAACTCAGGATTTCCCCATTTATTCGCCCCTTACGATTCGAGACGGTGGATGGATGGATGGATGGATGGATGGATGGATGGATGGATGGATAGTGTTTTACGGCCTATCAGCCTTTGAAGGCTATGTAAGGCCATTAAGAACGAAAATCACTAGAACAGTTTAGAGAAAACGAAAAGCAAGTCACGGTGTCCCTAGTTATTCACCTCTTACGAATCGCGTAGGAAGACGCGGTGAGTCTATACTGACCCCCAACCCACAGGAGGAGGTAGAGAGGAGGATTGCAGCAGCAGGAGAGATAAGCGAACCACACAGAAGTTGCCAGCACCCCCACTGCCTCACCACAGTCACACACATCCCACCATCCCTCCCCCAACCCCACCCCCCATCTCCATCCCCCCACCCCAGCCCCCCAACTCCATCCCCCCGCCCCACCGCGTGCCCTACATGTTGGAGGGTCTTTCGGACCCGGCTAGACCTTATCAGCCACCTGCAGATCCATCATACCTCAATTATTGACAACGGATGAAGAAGTCATGGTCTTCTTCGCCTCCGAAAAAAAATTTGAATGAATGGAGAGTTACATCCTATCATCCTGTGTAGGCAATGTAAAGCCATTAAGCAGGGATTCAATTAAACTATCTAGAGTAAGCGCATGAGATATCCCTATTTGTTCGCCTCTTACGATTCACGTAGGAAGACGCGATGTATTCTCACCCCCAAACCACAGGAGGACCGAAGAACGGGCAGCAGGAAGGAGAAGAGGAAGTCAACTTGGGCCCTTGCTCAGACTTGTTCCAGAGGATCGGGTTTATAAACTTACGCGTCCATGACGTAAAAACCCCCCAGAGATGGATGGATGGATGGATAGTGTTTTACGGCCTATCAGCCCTGTAGGCTATGTAAGGCCATTTAGCACGAAAATCACTAGAACAGTTCAGAGTAAACGCAAATGAAGTCACGGTGTCCCTAGTTATTCGCCTCTTACGAATCGTGTAGGGAGATGCGGTGGATCAATTCTTACCCCAAACCCACAGGGGGAAACCCCCCCCCCCCCCCCCCCCCGAGAGCCAGTGTCAAAGCTTAGCCTTGCTCTATGAATTTTACACTCAGGTAGCCTTGAATATGGCACCTGATGGACTGCATACCTTCTGCACGTTTCGTTTGCACCTGTTGCCCTACATTTATGAGGGAACCTATCGATCTACAGGTGACATATTCTTGGTAAAAGTGGTTTACGCGTTGAACTTGACCACATGTAACCCCGAGTTTGGGCGTTGACAGCATTTCCAAACGTGGCTCGAGAGCTATTTACTTCTAGCCAAGGAGGCTGTGTTTTTCCGTCGGTTGGTGAGTGCGTGCGTGCGTGCGTGCGTGCGTGATTCTGTGTGCAAAATAACTCAAAACGTTACCAACGGATTCTGATTAAATTTGCTGCAAGGTCAGGGTTTTACCCAAGGAACAATCCATTAAATTCAGGAGGTTATTCGTTATCTGGTTTTGGAAATAGAACCATAAATACAAATGGATCGCCGTAGGCTATCGTATGCGCTTCACATAGACAGCTAGTAGGTACTAAAATTAATTTCGTAGCGTCAGACCTTGGAAGCATAACATTCTGTCTGAATTATACAGGCCAAGGAAGATCAGATGGGTGGATTTTTACGGCCCATCAGCCTTTGCAGGCTTTTTAATGCCATTGAATTAAAAAATAAACCCACTGAATTGCTTTGATCAAGAACAAGTCAGTCACGATATTCCTAGTTATTCGCCTCTTACCAAACGCGTCGGGAGACGCGGTGGGTCAATTTTTACCCCCAACCCACAGGGGGACGGAAAATCATCTGTCTATTCAACCGCTATGTAGCGTTATAAACTAACGTTTACGAGTTGAGTGGAACAACGTCTTAAATTTTACAGGCCACATCGCAGGCGAACCTCCGTAAACCACTAACAGCGCTAAAACCGTCATTCAGCGTCAGGCTCGGTAAGGAGAACCCTCTGCCTGAATTATGCCGCGTTGCGTTGTGGATTCCATGGCAGATGGATGGATGGATGGAAGGATGGATGGATGGATGGATGGATGGATGGATGGATGGATGGATGGATGGACGGATGGACGGACGGACGGATGGAATGAGTTTTATGGCCTATGAAGCCTCTGCAGGCTATGTAAGGCCATTAAGCACAAAAATCACTAAAAGAGGTTAAAGTAAGCACAAATAAAACCACGATTTCTCTAGTTATTGACCTCTTTCGATTCGCGTAGGGATATTCCATGGCGGAGGTTTGCGCTCTCGGAGTTTTCTCTGGTTTTTACTTTTATCCTTCGAACTGATTCCCATAGCTGGTAAGGTAGTTCTGGGATAAACATCCTCTAGATGCACTCAGCCATGTTTGGGGGCTACTGGAGCAGGTGTTGTATTAAATCGTGTCGCCGCGACACGATTCCACGATGTAATTGCCGTGGAATCGTGTCGCACCCGTGGAATCCTGTCGCAGTACTAAACAGTATATAGTTTACAGCCAATGGAAGTCATCTAACAAGCCCCTCCTTTCTTTAAGCCAATAATTGTCATTATCCAAGCTCCTTCCCTTTCATCAGCATCCAATCGTCGTTAACTGATCTCTCTCTCTCTCTTCTCTTTTTCTCTCTCTGTCTTTCTCTGTCTCTGTCTGGCTGCCTGCCTGCCTGCCTGTTTGTCTGTCCGTCCGTCTCTCTCTCTCTCTTTCTTCTTCTTCTTCTTCGTCGTCGTCGTCGTAATACTATTTATATTGACTCTGTGCAACAAAGGCGATTTCGCTATAAAACATTACGCTAATCAGTTACGATATTTGTAGGTCCGACTGGTTTGCAGCTCTTTCTGCTTTGCTGTGCGGTGCTATATATATATACATTTATGTGTGTGTGTGTGTGTGTGTGTGTGTGTGTGTGTGTGTTTGTGAGTGTGTGTGTGTGTGTGTGTGTTGTGTGTGCGTGTGCGTGCGTGCGTGCGTGTTTGTGTGTGTAGGAGCAAATGTGCGTACTTAATCATTTACTCAATGTTGTGTTCCATGTATAACAGATTTGATTTTAGTTTGCTTGATCTAATTATTTGGCATGCTTGAGGGAAACAGGAATAAGGTCGAAAATACACTTCGTCCTAAGGTTGAATATACATTTCAGCCTAAGGTCGATGATTATACATTTCGTCCTAAGGTCGAAAATACATTTCGGCCTAAGGTCGAAAAAACAGTCGAATCTACATTTCGGCCTGAGGTTGAATAGATCTACATAATTTATACATCTATATTCGACTGTATTTTCGACCTTAGGCCGAAATGTAGATTCGACTGCAATTCCTCACCTTCAGGCCATAATAGTCAGTGATTCGACCTTACGAACCAAAATGTAGAATTTGATCCGACTTTTTTTCGACACCTTTTTCCGATTGGGCATTTTCTTTCGACAACTTAAGGACGAAATGTGAAATTTTCGACCTTATTCACTGTAACATGGTTGTTGTTATTATGTGTTCCTTTTTTCTCTTGCCTGTCCTCATAGGGCAAGATAGTATTTTGTCTTAATCTTTTCGTTCCTTTTTTTTTGCACCCTTTATTCATCATCCCTTTATTCATTGTCTCTCTCTCTCTCTCTCTCTCTCTCTTTCCATTTTCTTTCCCCTCTCTTATTCTTTCTTTCTTTACGCCAGCCTGTGGTGGGAGTTCTGGTTACGCCGGCGATCAGTATTCCCTTCATGAGCACTTGTCTTCTTCTTCCCCTTCTCCCTCTCATTCCTACCTCTTGACCTCATGTATGCATGCGCACACACGTTTATTGTTTGTCATTTCCTTGTTTCCGTTGTGTATTTATTTCAGTGACGTGCGTTTATGACGTCATTGTTATCTTGAAGCAGGATCTGGGTTTTTAGACAAGATGAGAGCTCAGAAGAAATCAGAAATCGACACAAGGGTTGTATATTCAATATTGTTCTATTACTAAGGGACCTAAGCGGTAATAGTTGTTACCAGGACATATGTAAGTAGTTTGTGCCACGTTTCGGCATGGCTTTCGCTGTCATAGAAATGCAGTACGTTCTGTTGTTAATTCTGCTTTGCGCGCTGGCCGTTATGACCCAAGGTGAAAAAAGAAAAGGATTATGATTCACGCAAAGGTTAACGGGCCCAGATGCTGAACGTGAATTGATGCAACATTAAATGAAGATCTACCGTACCGAATTGTCCTGCGTCATAACAGCCTGCTAAGAAGGAAGAAGGAGGTCGGTCCCACATTTACCGTCGCGATCACATTATGGTTCCGTCTCTTAGCTTTGTATAAAATCCAGTACAGTAGAGATTTCGGAAAACACTGGGGAAACGTCTATCATGCGTATTGTGCTTTCTAATTCATAATTTTTAACTCGTCGTTTATTATCCGCTCTAACTGATCCCCGTCTTATAAGGACTGTGTTGTCGTGTTCCAAACACAGTGTATGTGCGTGGTTGCCTCGGTCAGAGAGAGCGCGCGAGGAGAGAGAGAGCGCGAGAGAGAGAGAGAGTAGGGAGAGAGAGATGTAGGATTCTCTTTGCTGAGATCGAGAGAGATGGGCGGGGGTGGCGAGGGATGGCAGGGAGGGAGGGAGGGAGGAGAGGAGGGAGGGAGAGAGAGAGCGACGAGATGAGAGAGGGGAGAGAGAGAGGAGGGAGAGAGAGAGAGAGATCTCCTTTCTTCTCTTTTTTTTTTTCGAGATCAGTTAAACGACGCTTGGATGCTTTCTGTTATTTTTCAAGGGGAGGAGCTTGGAATAACTGACAATTATTGGGCTGGTTTAAAAGAAAGGAGGGGCTTGTACGAGACGCTGCCTTGGCTGTAAACTATATACTGTTTAGTACTGCGACAGGATTCCACGGGTGCGACACGATTTCACGGCGACACGATTTCACGGCCAATCGTGTCGCGGCGACATGATTCCACGGCTTTCAGTATTAAATCATGTCGCCGTAGAATCGTGTCGCTGCGACACAAATTTCACCGCGACAAAAAGAGCGACGAGGGGTTTAATGCAACACAGGCCCCAAAAGCTCCATGGCCACAACTCCTGGATACGAAAAAAGGTCGAGCAGCAAATCACTGGACACTGGTTACCTGTAGTCTGGCTTGGTGTGCGGGCGCTCCATTCGCTGAACGCAGTCCACACAACTGATTCCTTGTCTGGGCGGTCATGGTGACAGGGCCCGAGATCTGGCAAAGCTCATCTCTGTTGCCACGCAGTGATGTTGGGTCTCGCCCACTTCTAGGCGGGAAGGGAAAGAAAATTCTTTCGCTGTCTGCCTCTCGTCTACCTTTCCCCATGCACGGTTCCCTGAAGAATGGTCCCTGGCGAGCCTGTCGCGATTCTTGTCACGTGGCAGGACAAGGAGAGAAAAGGATACCATCTCGTTTTCCTTGTAAAAATAATACTATGTATTGATCAGAAATTTTTCGTGCGACCAAAGGTCCTGTCTGGTGGTTCCTGACTTCATTTGTTTTCACTCTTGCACCAAGGACCACACTCCACATCGGTATCAACGCCCATGCGACGCTGAGCCAGTGACATTGGAAATCTGGAGACAAAAAACTTTTAGAAAGCGGCGGATAGTCATGAGGACAAAGCTCGAAAAAGAAAAAACCGTTTCATGTTTCGGCCCCATCTTACCGACACTCTCAAGTGGGGTTGATACCAGAATCATAACCCCAGGTTCCAGTCTACGTCTAAAATAGACATGAGCTGTGATGTCTCTTAGAGAGAAGAGAGTTGTGGTGGTGTGTGTGTGTGTGTGGTGTGTGTGTGTGTGGTTTGTTTCTGTGTGAGTCAGTGGGAGCGGTGCGTGAGGGGCAGTGTGAGTGAGCAAGTTGTGAGCAAGTGTGAAGTGAACAAGTGTGGAGAGTGAGAGTGAGAGTGCGTGGTGAGTAGTGTAGTGTGTGTGAGTGATGTTAAGGGGTGTGTGGCCATTGCATGCATGCGCGTTTTGTGTGCGTTGGCCGCTGGTCAGGATAAGAAATCCAGTCACATAGGCTGGTGAACTGCTCTTATGAATGCCCCCATGCTTGTTGCTCTCTGGCAGAAGTTCACACAGATCTGCTCACTGTCGGTCGTTGAAGAGAAAAGAAGCTTCCAGCAATCTATACAAAAAAGAAGCGAACCAAAAAAAAAGTTTACTCTGGTCAAATTTATCATTATGGTAATTGGACATATGATGGAATGAAATAAAAATACAAAATATCTGGATTACTTTGGTAGATTTCTTCATCAAAAGACCCAGTTTAAAGCAATTCACAAGAGGGAGAAGAAGTAAAAAGTCTAATTTATCACGAAATTTTTGCCGAATTAACTATTGCTATTAGGTACAATTGGTCCCCTCATGATATGTAAAAAATATAGGTTTTGCAAATACAGGTCCGACAAAGTTTGCATCAATTAATCATGTGATATGCTTCATGAATAGGATCTCAACAAGGGAACGATACACAACATGCAAACATGTAAGTTAGGCAGCCCATCCCCCAAAGGCTTTCAGAAAAAAAGCAAATTAGCGTTAATAATTGTTGGTCCGACCAACTGTGTATACAATATGTAATCTAGGAATCTATGGGATGAAAGACAAAAGAATAATATGGATACAATGTATGTTCACGGGTTTCATCCATCAAAAGGTT
>JAWQFJ010003652.1:0-12500 GCA_034096865.1 Theodoxus fluviatilis
CGTTTATAAGGCAAATTATTGAGATTATTACATAGATCTGCCACTGAGATGTTTCACAAGTTTTCGGCAACGCGGATGTTCCGGCGAAACCGAAAAGTCGTCCATTGGATTACCTAAGTGCACGCTGCTTCGACCGCTGCAGAAGTGACTGATATCAAAACTGTAAGTAAGGAACATTCTAGGTTTGAATTTGAAAATATATATGTATTTCTGCTGATTTACGAATTTTGTTTACGTGGTTTCGACGGATGGCTTACGTTGGTGAGCATCACTCCCACAGCCGATAATAGACTGAACGACAGTCGAAGTGTTTGTCAGAAAACTGCCCAGAGGCACTGAAGGAAGCCTGAACTTGAACTGTGTCTTAAGTCGTCCCAGGGTAAACATCTAGCAGTTGTTGTGATGCTTGTGACTTGGTGACCAAGACGAACTCAGCGTGGGCGTCTCCCTGGTGTTAACTTGCGCTCATACTAGGCAGACTCCGCTGTATCTGGCGGGTGGAGTGTTATTGTTTGCACGCAGTTATAGACTAATGGAACTAAAATAAGAGAGTGTGTGTATTTGGCGACTGAAGGGAAAACCGAATTGAATACCTCGATGTGACACGCATTACTCACCGCGCGCTTCAGGATGGGAATTGATATTGACTTATTCAGGCAGCGTGTGGGCGTACACCACGCCCGTTTTCAGGCGTGCAAAAGCAAATCAGGCAAAGCATATGACGCGGATGTAACATATGTGTGGGAGCCTCCAAAACCACCAGGGCATGAACAACAAACTGACTCTCAACTAGGAAGGCAGCTATCGCAAGGTGGTGCCAGGGTCGGCATACTATTTATGACTCTCTACCTGACGCTGCTGCTGACGTGCGCCTCTAAGCCTCGACTCCCATATACCAATCTGCATGATCTGTCCTCCAGACTAATGCTTGCAGGAGATATACATGCCAATCCAGGTCCTGGGTATGGATGTAGATCCCAAATAGAGGCAGAGAACCCCTTTGCAAGCCACTACCAGACACTGGATTGGCAAGATAATGTAGACAGGGAAAGATCAAGAGGCATGCTAATTAACCCAAACTGTACAAGCAAGCTACCAAATGTGGAACCATCTGTATACAACCATTTCGATACTCTTTCTGCCGATGTGCTCTCTCTGCACAACTACGTTAAGTGGTTGAGTGATCAACACATGCAACTGCAGTTTACTTTGCAAGAAATGGACAGACGATGGCAGTTGTACTGCAATGAATTAAATAGACAGAACTCAGCACTAAGGGTTGAACAGGACAGAATCAGCCATGAAGTAAGATATCTACAGGGTGTTGTCAACCGCATGCCTGGATTGCTAGATGGTGCGAGAGACATTGGAAGTCTAAAGCCGGATACCCACATGACCACGAGCCATCAGGGGGACCTCCAACTTAAAAGACAGAGTGGCAGAAGTCCAAGAAGCGAAAGGGACCCAAGAAGACCGAGGCAGAAAGGTAGAAAGCAGCGTCGGAGGCCCAACACAAGGGACGAAAGAAACCTCATCTCCATCGCCTTGACAGAAAATAATTGCCCTCCCCCCGATGAAGAAATAGAAGATAACTGTAGCCAGAATGCAGGGGAGGATTGGCTGGGTGAAGCAATAGCTGGGTTGCGGAAGCAAAGCAGAGAAGAGAGAGCATCAGACAGCAGGGGGCTCCTTGATGCCATGTCCCCCCACCCTGAAGCTATATCACCACGTCAGCAAGCCACAACCCCCACCCACCGAGACGACCAGCCAACTATTTCTACCGTAGACTCACCGGAGTTGACGCCACTGCTCCCCGCCCAAGAAGCACGTTCTAACCGAGGCGATTCAAACTCTCATGCAAAACCCCCAAAATGCACCGAGCGCACGAGGAAGGCAAGACATCAACCAGCTAAATCACAAAGCTCAGTGCTCGAATGGATTTTAAAAGAACAAGAGGCCACGACAACGAGACAGAGAGAGAAACAAGCTGCGGAAGTACTTGTGGACTCGAGTGAACAGGGAGTGACAGATACAGGTACTGAAGACACTCAGGACTCAGACGGGAGACGGGATGTAGATAGGAGGCTTGGGGTTTCTCCTTGTGATGCAAGACTGCCACCGAGATCAGCGGGTGTGTGGCAGGGTAGGCTGAGGCAGACTGCAGAGGCTAGGGAAGACAACTCCACACAGGATTACAACTCCGATTCGACCTGACGGTCCAGCCGACGACCCGACACAGATACGTCTGACTTTTCTAAGCGTGAAGATGGACTGAGAGCCTTTTATTCCTTGAATATGGGACTGGTACCGCCAAGTCTAAAGCTAGTGTGCTGGAATATTGAAGGACTTACTTCCAGGCTTGGCGAACCAGGTTTTTGGACCTATATAACGCGTTTTGACATATGTTGTCTTTTAGAAACATTTACTCCTCCAGACTTTGATTTTAGTTCATTCTGCGTTGACAACTTAGTTGTTCATGCACCGGCAGTTAAGCTTTCACAATTTGGTCGTAGATCGGGGGGAGCAGTAATATTTGTCAAAAAATCCCTCGCCCACCAGGTGTTTGAAGTCAAATGTGCACATGACAGCATGCTGATTTTAAGAATACCTAAATATTTTACCACCGATGTTTTGATAATTTGCATGTACTGTCCACCAATAGACTCCCCTTACTACAAAGACAAAGAGACCAGATGCAATATTATACTTTTGGAGGAGGAGCTGCTTAGATTGCAAGAGGAATACCCTAGCGCATCTATGCTGATCTGTGGTGACTTTAATGCCAGGACATACAGATGGAATATTCATAGTGACTTACAAGACCTCAATGACAGTTTCGAAGGGGATTTTGAGAATTGTCACTGCCCTGAAAACGCAGCCCACCGTCGCTCTGAAGATCACGGTCTGAATTCCTTTGGAAGAATTTTAATCAACTTGTGTAAAATACACCATTTATACATTCTGAACGGGAGTACAGAGGGTGACAGAATGGGCAGCATGACATATCTCTCTCAGCACGGCGAGAGTGTGATTGACTACGGACTACTCTACAACAACAACTCAGCATTAGATGTCAGTTTTAAAGTGGGAGACAGCATCCTGTGCAGTCACATGCCTCTAGAATTTTGTTTTGGCACGGGTACTGTTACATGTTTAAGGGTACCCTCTACCAGGAAAACTTTAACTAAATTTATCTGGGATGAGGAGAAAGCTAACGAGGTCAAGCAAAATCTGGAGACACCCGAGTTCAGGATTTGCCTTGATCAAGCCCTTCAGATGTTGAACAGTGACATAGACTTGGCTGTTGATTGTTTTGTCCAAGCACTCCTTTCAAGCGCAAAACCTATGCAACGCACTTTTAAATTGAATCCACAGAGGGAAAGGGGTCATTTCAAATGGTTTGACATAGAATGTCAGTGTGCCAAACGCATTGCGCGACAAGCACTTTATCAAGCTAAGAAAAGCGGTCTAACATTAGACAGGGCGCAGTATGTCGAGATGAGAAATAAATATAAAAAACTCATCAGGGAGAAGAAAGAAAACTATAATCAAACAACGTGCCAAACAATAATTAACAATGTAAAGAATTCGGCTGTTTTCTGGCCTATGGTGCGGAAAGCCACAAAGAAAAGATCCCCAGACATTATAATAGACTTGAAAGTTTGGGAAAATTACTTCCAAAGTCTGCTCAACAAAGATGAACTCTGCACACATGTCATTTGTACCCCACTCCGTGTTAAAGACGAAAACCTCGACGCACCGATTAGAGAAGAGGAGGTTAGGCTTGCAATAACTAGGTTAAGACACAGGAAGGCTGCGGGAGTTGATGATATACCTGGAGATTTTCTAAAATTTGCAAGTGGCTATGTAACTCCTTTCCTTGTGACGCTTTTCAATCTACTTTACGAAAAGCAATACTTCCCTCAGAGTTGGTCTAAGTCTGTCATTATTCCTATCCACAAAAGTGGTGATATGTCATGTCTAAAGAACTATAGAGGTATATCATTACTGAGTTGCGTCAGCAAAATCTTTATGTCCATTTTAACTAATCGTCTCCGAACCTGGGCAGAAGAGGGCCACAAGTTCTCCCCTGAGCAGGCAGGTTTTCGAGCTGATCACTCAAATATCGATCACGTGTTCACTCTGTTTTCTGTGGCACTCAAGCACGTCTATGGCAGTGGCCGTGGGAAACTCTATGTTACCTTTGTCGACTACCAAAAGGCCTTCGACTCTGTTGACAGGTCAGGTCTCTGGGCAGTGTTGACAGAGGCGGGGATATCAACCAAGTTTCTTCGAATGTTACAAAGTGTATATACACATGTACAAGCAAGTGTAAGGTGGGATGGTGCCACTTCAGATTTTTTTGACTGCTCGGTCGGCGTGAGACAGGGGGCAGTCGAGTCTCCCGTAATTTTTTGCCTCTTTATTGAACATGTCGTCAGATATATACATAGGCATGGGCGACATGGTGTCCAGCTACTACCTGGATCGGAAGAGGTCTTTTCCTTGATTTTTGCGGATGACGTAGCACTGCTTTCCACCACGCCAGTTGGCTTACAACGCCAAATTGACAACCTCTACCATGCCTCGGAAAGACTTGGTCTGTCCATAAATGCAGATAAAACAAAAGTCATGGTCTTTCGAAGAGGAGGCTTTCTTGGTCGAGGGGAAAGATGGTCCCTGGGAGGCACTGACTTAGAAGTCGTCAACCAGTATAGATATCTGGGTTTCTTACTTACGACTAAACTATCAATAACATCTGCCCTTGATAGTCTGTGTGTAAAAGCCAAGAAGAAAACTGTGCAGTTGCTGAAGACGATGTGGAATCTTCACACGATAAATACATCAGTCTTTTTTCGAATGTATGATGCCCAAGTACAGCCCTCCCTACTATATGGATCTGAATTGTGGGGACTAGAGAAAAGAGAATGCATCGAAACAGCACACATGTTCGCATGTAAGCGGTTTTTAAGCGTGAGCACAAAATCTTCTAATGCTATGTGTCATGGTGAACTAGGAAGGTATCCTATGTACATAAATACCATAATACGAGCAGTAAAGTACTGGCTACGGCTCTGTAAAATGCCGGTCAACAGATTGCCAAAACAGGCCTATCTAATGATGGTGAAAGAAAGTCCAGCAGTAAAACTGAGTTGGGTTAGGGCAATTGAACAATGTCTGGCAAGACTTGGGTTTGCGTATGTTTGGACAAACGGTGGAACGACAAATGAAAAAAGATTCATTCACTTGTTTAGGCAAAGACTTCGTGATTGTTACAAGCAGGAATGGAACACGAAGATCAGTGAGAGTACTAGTTTTGTTTTCTATAGATCATTTAAAAGAAAACTAGAATGTGAAAATTATCTGACTTGCATTAACATCAAAAAGTTTAGGGATGCATTTGTTCGTTTCCGCCTAAGAAACAATTCTCTCAAAGCAAACCTACGAAGTACCGAGGAAAACCTCAACACAAAATGTCCATTCTGTGACACAACTGAGGATGAATGTCACTTTTTACTTCAGTGTAAAGTATATGACGAATTAAGACAGAAGTACATTTCTAGGCACTTACAGGGACCTAAGCATACTGAAACTGCGTATTTAATCAATGGACGCGACACAAGGAAAACGCGTGATGTCGCAATGTATATTTTTTATGCCTACAAATTGCGTTGGGAGAAATTAGAAAACTCGACAGACAGTCTAAACGTTGAAAGCAGCTGAGGCTCTTATGGCCACTCGCACACGTTAGCATGATTTTTATTTTTATTTTTTAAGTAACAATGTACCACATGTGATGCATTGATTCTATAGTGTGCATATCATGTTAGCGGTCGGAAATAGAGTTGCTTTAAGAAATAGGGTAGCATATTTTGATGTACTTTTATCGTAAGCAACAAATGGTTCTATACTGTATATGTTTTCTATCAAATGTACATATGTATCATAGAAACACCATGTTTATCCTCTCATGTATCACATCGAAGACTTTGTATACTTTAAATGAGATGGGTCGTCGGCCTCAATAAAATCAATCAATCAATCAATCAATCAATCTCTCTCTCTCTCTCTCTCTCTCTCTCTCGGTCATAATGAGAGAGTCCAGAACAAAACTAATGTTCACACACACACACGCACACACGCACTCACACACGCACAGACGCACGCATACACGCACACACACGCGCGCACACACACACACACACACACACACACACACACATCTTTGCTTTATGAAAAGAAAAAAAGTTTCGATAGGCTCTTTTGAATGTGTAAAATCTTCTCATTGAGACGCAGTCAGAGAGAGGCGCACATATCGCCAGACCTGGATAGGATAGGCATGCATACTTCCTCACGGCAGATATACACGAGTAGATACAGAGTGGAGACTGGAGAGATACCTTGTCAAGAATGTGTACTCAGCTACGGGCAGAGGCTGATACACGACAGCAAGGAAGATTACAAGTCTGACCCGGACAGCAATACACCCCGGGAAATCGACATTTTCGACACTAACGCGAATAATTTTGCAGGACAGGATGTCTGTTGTTTGTCAAATTTCCGTGCTTTGGAGGAATCCAAGTGTTGTAAGAATGCAAATAATTATCGACCCCATAAATCACCTTCTCCTAGTCTTGAAGTATGCTGCTGAACAAAATCCTAAAGTGTATCATTACATCATAATATAGCAGATTCTCTCGTCCTTTGGGAGCGTAACGCATAGAACTAAATCCATTCACGATTACTATCGGGGTGTGTATAACTGATGTGGGCTGCAGTAGTTAAGTTACAGCGGCAGGGGTCGAACCCCAACACATTCTATTTCATTAGAGACTTCTCCTACCTGCGAAAGTGTCTCTAGCCCAGTTGACATCACGTGATGGAAGGTTTTCGTCCGAAATATGCAAATGGAGGTCACACGAGATGCTGGTGGGATAGCCGATCTGCTTCCTGACATACCTTTTTCAAGATACGCCTTTAAGGGTAGTTCTAAGACTAGTTCGCACAAAACTCTTAACTTACTCTTTTTGAGGCAATAAACAAGCATTTATTAGATAAAATAAAATGTTTGTGTTGAAATGGAAACAAGTTTTGAAATCTAAATGATTTCTGTAAAAAGTAGAGAAAACAATAGTGTCAGAACGAACTATTTTTGGCGCAATGCTGTAATGCGAAGGATCTATTACGCATTCATTGCGAACTGTGCCGGAGTCCCTACTGACTCGGTTTCACAGAATGACCCCAACAAGCACATCTCCAGCTGAAAGAGGTGATTGGTTAGGATGGCAACTAGTGATACGCGCCGTTTATTAACTCTTTATGCATGCATGTCGGCTCTACATATACTGTGTGCATTTTTTAAAGCGAAAGTATCTTTTCTGTATCCATATAAGCGTATAATAACGTCCTGTCAACAATTAAGGGGAAAGAGGTACTTTTGTTATGAAAAGGGAATGTTATAACCTGTGAAAACCGTCTTGCTCGCGAATGTACATGTACTACTAACCAATCTGCACCGTGGCAGGGACACATCGGGGCAGAGAGACGTGGAAACAAGCTCGACAGAGACAAAGTGATTGTCAAATCTTGCACCGTAATGCTAGATAAAACTCTGTGAGGGTAGGTAAAATTGTGTTTCTTAGTGCTGTCCTGTTGGTGTTCTTAAAGCCAAAGGAAATCGGAGAAAAAAAGACCTGACGTTTTTTTTTTTATCGAGTTATCTCGCTGTTGCTTCAAGCGCATCAACAATGACGGCTCCCTGAGGATTGACAAATGGGATGAACCTGTTGTGAAATTTGTGGAGTCCTCTCTTCAATGACCTTTGTGCCGTCACGAAAAGGTCAAGGTCATCCCGCTTTCCCTTCTATCAGTCGGGGCTTTGATGGAGTTGATTCAGGTGGAAGGTCATATATTCCGCCTCCAGTCGCACGAAAGGGGAGAAAAAATTCCGTCGCCTAGGAAAGCCCTTTTTAAAATGTCCTCCATTTTGTCTCTCAGTCTCCCGACTCGGCCTGCTGCCTCCACGTCGCTCTTGCGCGTGCGCACTTTTCACTTCCTCCACAGTCATTTTGTCCGCGGTTGCTGGCGGCTCTTACAGAATCAGTCCCATCCCTTGATTCTTTTCGCAGCAATCATTGCGTCATTGTGCCTTCCCATCAGGCTTTGCGGCAAACACTAACTGGATCATATGGCGTCACGCAGTCGGCGAGCAGACCTTCCCCCCGTATGACGTCATCGCGGAGTCGGTTGCGCATCCTCTGGTGAATGAACTCTCGGTGGTGCTCGCTCTCTCTTTGCTGCGTCCTTCCTTGTACTTACAGAGTGTCTTGCTTAAACACCCACACCCACACGCACGCGCGCACGCATGCACACACACACGCACAGAGACACACGCACACACACACACGCACACACACACACACGCACACACACAGGGACACGCACACGCAGGCATGCACACACACACACAAACACACACACACACACACACACACACAAACACTCACACGCACGCATGCATACACGCACTCACACGTCACCACTATCACAATCACCAAAACCTCTTCCTCGAATTCACTATTTCACAAGAGACAAATCCAGGCATAATGTTAAAAACTGTATGATATGACAGTCTAGAAACTTTACCCTGAATATCCTTGTAAACCTGATATGACGGGTTTAGTATGACTCAATCTTCAATATTTCCACCACCAGTTCGCCTTTCATGCTGACTGGGACAGAGGGCTACCATCCACACCCTTTTTATATTTATTAAAACACCTACTCAACACTTCAATATCCTCTTCTGTTCTCGATTTGTGAAGCCAGACAGCATAACATAACACATCACATCACAGCACAACACAGCACAGCATATCACTGCATATCAGAGCACAGCATATCACAGCCCAGCACAGCACAACACAGCACAGCATATCAGCACAGCATATCAGCACAGCACAACACAACACAGCACAGCATACCACAGCATATCACAGCACAGCACAACACAGCACAGCATATCACAGCATATCAGCACAGCACAGCACAGCCCTGCAGACGGACAAAGAAACATGGCGCTACCGCTTTATAGTGTCAAGACTGTCCATTCCTGATCTGGGGGTCAAGGGGTGAAAGGTCAATGCATGGGGTGAAGAATGATTCCCCAGCTTTGCCTGTTGCTTGTGTGAATGAAGATGTTATTCCATTATAGAATCGCCGTCGCCGTCGTCGTAATCATCGTCATTGTCATCATCATCATCATCATCATCATCATCATCATCATCATCATCATCATCATCATCATCATCATCATCATCATCATCATCATCATCATCATCAACATCAACATCGTCATCATCATCATCATCACTGTCCTCGTCGTCGTCATCATCTTCACTAGTAGTAGTAGTAGTATTTTTGTCCTATTTGAGGATCTTCTTTTGGAAAAATTTCACCCGTGCTCTCCACTGTGCCGCGCCAATTAAGTAACCGGTTTTACCTCTCAGCAGGAGAGGCAAAATGAGTGAGAAACCTTGCCCAAGAATGCAACTCTAGGATCTGTGCAGCTTCGAACACTGCACCCATCAATCGCAAGCGACTTCAAGTCAAACGCTCTCATCGTTCGGCGCGCGTGTTTGTATTTGGGTATGAATATGAGGTTGTGTTTATTTGTGTACATGACTACGTGTGCGTTCGTGTGTGTGTGTGTGTGTGTGTGTGTGTGTGTGTGTGTGTGTGTTTGTATTTATTTGTCTGCGTGAGTGCGCGCGCGCGCGCGCGCGTGCGTGTGTGTGTGTGTGTGTGCGTGTGTGTGTATGTGTGCGTGCGCGCGTGTATGTGTGCATATGTGTGTGTATATGAATGCGTGAATGCATGTGTGTGTGTGTTTGTGCGTGTGTGTGTGTGTGTGTGTGTGTGTGTGTGTGTGTGTGTGTGTGTGTGTGTGTGTTTATGTGTGTATAGTCTATATGTATGTACCAGCGCGCACTCAGCGTGTATACGTGTAATTGAGTGCATGCATGTGTGTCTGTGAGTCTGTATTTGTATGCAAATGCATATGTGGATATGTATGTGTGCGCACATGTAAGCAAGTACGTGTGTAGCATGTTTACATGTGTGCGAGTTTGTCTCTATGTATGAGGTCGAGCGCAGATGTATGAGTGAATGTGTGTATGCATGCGGGTGTATGAGTGAGTGTGTGTATGCATGCGGGTGTATGAGTAAGTGTGTGTATGCATGCGGGTGTATGAGTGTGTGAGTGTATATGTACGGGTGTATGTGTGTGACTGTATGTGTGCAGGTGTATGTGTGTGAGTGTATGTGTGCGGGTGTATGTGTGTGAGTGTATGCATGCGGGTGTATGTGTGCGGGTGTGTGTGCGGGTGTATGTGTGTGAGTGTATGTGTGCGGGTGTATGTGTGTGAGTGTATGAGTGCGGGTGTATGTGTGCGGGTGTATGTGTGCGGGTGCATGTGTGTGAGTGTATGTGTGCGGGTGTATGTGTGTGAGTGTATGAGTGCGGGTGTATGTGTGTGAGTGTACGTGTGCGGGTGTATGTGTGTGAGTGTATGTGTGTGAGTGTATGTGTGCGGGTGTATGTGTGTGAGTATATGCATGCGGGTGTATGTGTGCGGGTGTATGTGTGCGGGTGTATGTGTGTGAGTGTATGTGTGCGGGTGTATGTGTGTGAGTGTATGCATGCGGGTGTATGTGTGCGGGTGTATGTGTGCGGGTGTATGTGTGCGGGTGCATGTGTGTGAGTGTATGTGTGCGGGTGTATGTGTGTGAGTGTATGAGTGCGGGTGTATGTGTGTGAGTGTATGTGTGCGGGTGTATGTGTGTGAGTGCATGTGTGTGAGTGTATGTGTGCGGGTGTATGTGAGTGAGTGTATGTATGCGGGTGTATGTGTGTGAGTGTATGTGTGTATGTATGTGTGCGGGTGTATGTGTGTGAGTGTATGTGTGTGAGTGTATGTGTGTGAGTGTACGTGTGCGGGTGTATGTGTGTGAGTGTATATGTGCGAGTGTATGTGTGTGAGTGTATGTGTGCGGGTGTATGTGTGTGAGTGTATGTGTGCGGGTGTATGTGTGTGAGTGTATGTGTGTGAGTGTATGTGTGTGAGTGTATGTGTGAGTGTATGTGCGCGAGTGTATGTGAGCATGTCCAAACAGCCGGGTCTGGGTATCTGTACGTGTTTATCTGCCAATGATCTTAATATTTCTACTTTCATACGTGTTTATGTGTGTGCTTTTCACATTCGTATACGTGTGCATGTGGTTGCTCACGCTCATGTATGCAAAGGCGTATACGTGTTATTGTGCGTGTGTGTATGTGCACACGCGCATTGGAGCTGATTCTGTTTCACGTCGCTCCGTACAGCATCTAGTCAGGTTTGTAGTTAGCAACATGGTTGTCACGGGGAGCGTTTTGCAGCTGCTGACAACTGCGCTGTCCTGTGCAGCTACGAACGTCATTTATGCCGGCGCAAACAATTCCCGATGTTTTCCTTCGAGCCACCATAATTTCTTTGGACCATCCCAATGCTCGCCTCCAAGGTTAGCCTGTGACCACATGCAGCGACCCTGGGGGAGAGAACTCGTTATATTTCCGATGATGGAATCAACAGCTTCCTCTTCGAATAAATGGGGCTGCTTCCGTGTTGACCTGCTTTCATGTAACACTAACAGATGCTCGGTTTTGACGAGTTGATCAGGCACTCCGTGCTTATAATTTTGCTCGTTGTAGAATCGTCAGGAATATGCGTTGCCCCCGTCTTCAAAGAACCACAGACATGAGATCCTCTCTACCGATTGCCCATTGAGTGTTTTGATGTGATCTATCTCTCTCCCTCTTCCCGGCTATTGCGTTTTAAGTGCCGTCCCTGTTTTCAACAAGCGGTTGCACCAGCTACACCGTCTCACCTGTTTACAGGCTGAGACTTGCGGTGAAGGAGCCCCTTTCTTGCGGACATTGTGGCCGCAGTAACTGCATCAAATGTGCTGCCATCTTAACCAGGGTTTCTGTCTGTGTGTGTGTGTGTGTGTGTGTGCGTGCGTGCGTGCATGCATGCGTGCGTGCGTGTGTGTGTGTGTGTGTGTGTGTGAATGAGAGAGAGAGAGAGAGAGAGAGAGAGAAGTAGACAAAAGTAGAAAGACAATGATTGAGTTAAACAGAAGACGAAACTTTCAGTGTGACTGGGCTGCTGCTTTTGCGTTTACTGCAATATTGTATTTGTTACATTGTTATTATTCTTGGGCGTGGACATGGTGTTGGGCACCCGGCTTGTAGTCATGCGTGGGTCGCGTGCGGTCTTCTACGGTGGTTTGAACGCACGATTGGATTTGAATGGTTGACCTTGTCTTGATGCCCCCTGGTCTCCACCTTGGCTGCTTCGAGTCTCTCCTGCCTGGGCTACTGGGGCAGGCCCCGACAGCCCGGCAGCCAGAGGTTCCAGCTGATAACGGGGGCATCGGGTCCTCCAGTGGCATCTGTGAGC
>JAWQFJ010003652.1:17500-22500 GCA_034096865.1 Theodoxus fluviatilis
GGATCTGTTGTGTATCTAAGGGGATTTCGCTGTAGTCCGAATGTCGTAACTTTCTCGGAAATACATGCATAAAGGGAGTTACTTAATATATTAACATTTAATCAATGAATGTATGAGAAAACCACACATTTTTACTCCCTGGTCATTGGAATCCTATTATTATCACTCAAACACCATCGCAACTCCATGGGGAGCTTGCACACCAGGCTGCAGATGAGCACACCGAAGTTATTTCTCACTACTTCCCACAAATTTCCAGATCATTCCTCTAAGGTAACCATTTTACTTCTGTACAAGGAGAATAAACGTGAGGAAATAATACTGGTCCAGGATGCAACGCTGGGATCCGCGCAGATGCGAACTACTCGGCGACTGTAGCGTGCGGGTCTAACGCTCTAGCCACACGGCGACTGTAGCGTGCGGGTCTAACGCTCTAACCACACGGCGACTGTAGCGTGCGGGTCTAACGTTCTAACCACACATGACTGTAGCGTGCGGGTCTAACGTTCTAGCCAAATGGCGACTGCAACGTGCGGGTCTAACGCTCTATCCACACGGCGACTGTAGCGTGCGGGTCTAACGCTCTATCCACACGGCGACTGTAGCGTGCGGGTCTAACGCTCTAACAACACGGCGACTGTAGCGTGCGGGTCTAACGCTCTAACCACATGGCGACTGCAACGTGAGGGTCTAACGTTCTAACCACACATGACTGTAGCGTGCGGGTCTAACGTTCTAGCCAAATGGCGACTGCAACGTGCGGGTCTAACGCTCTATCCACACGGCGACTGTAGCGTGCGGGTCTAACGCTCTATCCACACGGCGACTGTAGCGTGCGGGTCTAACGCTCTATCCACACGGCGACTGTAGCGTGCGGGTCTAACGCTCTAACAACACGGCGACTGTAGCGTGCGGGTCTAACGCTCTAGCCACACGGCGACTGTAGCGTGCGGGTCTAACGCTCTATCCACACGGCGACTGTAGCGTGCGGGTTTAACGCTCTAGCCACACGGCGACTGTAGCGTGCGGGTTTAACGCTCTAGCCACACGGCGACTGTAGCGTGCGGGTCTAACGCTCTAGCCACACGGCGACTGTAGCGTGCGGGTCTAACGCTCTATCCACACGGCGACTGTAGCGTGCGGGTCTAACGCTCTAACTACACGGCGACTGTAGCGTGCGGGTCTAACGCTCTATCCACACGGCGACTGTAGCGTGCGGGTCTAACGCTCTAACTACTCGGCGACTGTAGCGTGCGGGTCTAACGCTCTAGCCACACGGCGACTGTAGCGTGCGGGTCTAACGCTCTAACTACTCGGCGACTGTAGCGTGCGGGTCTAACGCTCTATCCACACGGCGACTGCAGCGTGCGGGTCTAACGCTCTATCCACACGGCGACTGTAGCGTGCGGGTCTAACGCTCTATCCACACGGCGACTGTAGCGTGCGGGTCTAACGCTCTAGCCACACGGCGACTGTAGCGTGCGGGTCTAACGCTCTATCCACACGGCGACTGCAACGTGCGGGTCTAACGCTCTATCCACACGGCGACTGTAGCGTGCGGGTCTAACGCTCTATCCACACGGCGACTGTAGCGTGCGGGTCTAACGCTCTAGCCACACGGCGACTGTAGCGTGCGGGTCTAACGCTCTAGCCACTCGGCGACTGTAGCGTGCGGGTCTAACGCTCTAGCCACTCGGCGACTGTAGCGTGCGGGTCTAACGCTCTAACCACATGGCGACTGCAACGTGAGGGTCTAACGCTCTAGCCACACGGCGACTGTAGCGTGCGGGTCTAACGCTCTAGCCACTCGGCGACTGTAGCGTGCGGGTCTAACGCTCTAGCCACACGGCGACTGTAGCGTGCGGGTCTAACGCTCTAGCCACACGGCGACTGTAGCGTGCGGGTCTAACGCTCTAGCCACACGGCGACTGTAGCGTGCGGGTCTAACGCTCTAGCCACTCGGCGACTGTAGCGTGCGGGTCTAACGCTCTAGCCACTCGGCGACTGTAGCGTGCGGGTCTAACGCTCTAGCCACTCGGCGACTGTAGCGTGCGGGTCTAACGCTCTAGCCACACGGCGACTGTAGCGTGCGGGTCTAACGCTCTAGCCACACGGCGACTGTAGCGTGCGGGTCTAACGCTCTAGCCACTCGGCGACTGTAGCGTGCGGGTCTAACGCTCTAGCCACTCGGCGACTGTAGCGTGCGGGTCTAACGCTCTAGCCACACGGCGACTGTAGCGTGCGGGTCTAACGCTCTAGCCACACGGCGACTGTAGCGTGCGGGTCTAACGCTCTAACCACTCGGCGACTGTAGCGTGCGGGTCTAACGCTCTAGCCACTCGGCGACTGTAGCGTGCGGGTCTAACGCTCTAACTACTCGGCGACTGTAGCGTGCGGGTCTAACGCTCTAACTACTCGGCGACTGTAGCGTGCGGGTCTAACGCTCTATCCACACGGCGACTGTAGCGTGTGGGTTTAACGCTCTAGCCACACGGCGACTGTAGCGTGCGAGTCTAACGCTCTATCCACACGGCGACTGTAGCGTGCGAGTCTAACGCTCTATCCACACGGCGACTGTAGCGTGCGGGTTTAACGCTCTAGCCACACGGCGACTGTAGCGTGCGGGTCTATCGCTCGAACTACTCGGCGACTGTAGCGTGCGGGTCTAACGCTCTAGCCACTCGGCGACTGTAGCGTGCGGGTTTAACGCTCTAGCCACTCGGCGACTGTAGCGTGCGGGTCTAACGCTCTATCCACACGGCGACTGTAGCGTGCGGGTCTAACGCTCTATCCACACGGCGACTGTAGCGTGCGGGTCTAACGCTCTAGCCACTCGGCGACTGTAGCGTGCGGGTCTAACGCTCTAGCCACACGGCGACTGTAGCGTGCGGGTCTAACGCTCTATCCACACGGCGACTGTAGCGTGCGGGTCTAACGCTCTAGCCACACGGCGACTGTAGCGTGCGGGTCTAACGCTCTAGCCACTCGGCGACTGTAGCGTGCGGGTCTAACGCTCTAGCCACTCGGCGACTGTAGCGTGCGGGTCTAACGCTCTAACCACATGGCGACTGCAACGTGAGGGTCTAACGCTCTAGCCACACGGCGACTGTAGCGTGCGGGTCTAACGCTCTAGCCACACGGCGACTGTAGCGTGCGGGTCTAACGCTCTAGCCACACGGCGACTGTAGCGTGCGGGTCTAACGCTCTAGCCACACGGCGACTGTAGCGTGCGGGTCTAACGCTCTAGCCACACGGCGACTGTAGCGTGCGGGTCTAACGCTCTAGCCACTCGGCGACTGTAGCGTGCGGGTCTAACGCTCTAGCCACTCGGCGACTGTAGCGTGCGGGTCTAACGCTCTAGCCACTCGGCGACTGTAGCGTGCGGGTCTAACGCTCTAGCCACACGGCGACTGTAGCGTGCGGGTCTAACGCTCTAGCCACACGGCGACTGTAGCGTGCGGGTCTAACGCTCTAGCCACTCGGCGACTGTAGCGTGCGGGTCTAACGCTCTAGCCACTCGGCGACTGTAGCGTGCGGGTCTAACGCTCTAGCCACTCGGCGACTGTAGCGTGCGGGTCTAACGCTCTAGCCACACGGCGACTGTAGCGTGCGGGTCTAACGCTCTAGCCACACGGCGACTGTAGCGTGCGGGTCTAACGCTCTAGCCACTCGGCGACTGTAGCGTGCGGGTCTAACGCTCTAGCCACTCGGCGACTGTAGCGTGCGGGTCTAACGCTCTAACTACTCGGCGACTGTAGCGTGCGGGTCTAACGCTCTAGCCACACGGCGACTGTAGCGTGCGGGTCTAACGCTCTAGCCACTCGGCGACTGTAGCGTGCGGGTCTAACGCTCTAGCCACTCGGCGACTGTAGCGTGAGGGTCTATCGCTCGAACTACTCGGCGACTGTAGCGTGCGAGTCTAACGCTCTATCCACACGGCGACTGTAGCGTGCGGGTTTAACGCTCTAGCCACACGGCGACTGTAGCGTGCGAGTCTAACGCTCTATCCACACGGCGACTGTAGCGTGCGAGTCTAACGCTCTATCCACACGGCGACTGTAGCGTGCGGGTTTAACGCTCTAGCCACACGGCGACTGTAGCGTGCGGGTCTATCGCTCGAACTACTCGGCGACTGTAGCGTGCGGGTCTAACGCTCTAGCCACTCGGCGACTGTAGCGTGCGGGTTTAACGCTCTAGCCACTCGGCGACTGTAGCGTGCGGGTCTAACGCTCTATCCACACGGCGACTGTAGCGTGCGGGTCTAACGCTCTATCCACACGGCGACTGTAGCGTGCGGGTCTAACGCTCTAGCCACTCGGCGACTGTAGCGTGCGGGTCTAACGCTCTAGCCACACGGCGACTGTAGCGTGCGGGTCTAACGCTCTATCCACACGGCGACTGTAGCGTGCGGGTCTAACGCTCTAGCCACTCGGCGACTGCAGCGTGCGGGTCTAACGCTCTAACTACTCGGCGACTGTAGCGTGCGGGTCTAACGCTCTAACTACTCGGCGACTGTAGCGTGCGGGTCTAACGCTCTAACTACTCGGCGACTGTAGCGTGCGGGTCTAACGCTCTAGCCACTCGGCGACTGTAGCGTGCGGGTCTAACGCTCTATCCACACGGCGACTGTAGCGTGCGGGTCTGACTACTCGGCGACTGTAGCGTGCGGGTCTAACGCTCTATCCACACGGCGACTGTAGCGTGCGGGTCTAACGCTCTAACCACTCGGCGACTGTAGCGTGCGGGTCTAACGCTCTAGCCACACGGCGACTGTAGCGTGCGGGTCTAACGCTCTATCCACACGGCGAATGTAGCGTGCGGGTCTAACGCTCTAGCCACTCGGCGACTGCAGCGTGCGGGTCTAACGCTCTAACCACACGGCGACTGTAGCGTGCGGGTCTAACGCTCGAACTACACGGCGACTGTAGCGTGCGGGTCTAACGCTCTAGCCACTCGGCGACTGTAGCGTGCGGGTCTAACGCTCTAGCCACACGGCGACT
>JAWQFJ010003652.1:27500-33334 GCA_034096865.1 Theodoxus fluviatilis
CCTTGGCTTGACACAGCGATGGGTAGCTGAGTTTTGATCCTGCTGTATTTTTCCTGCTACTGAACTCTACGCAGAGCGCTTTGTACGACTTTTCCCAGCTTTCCTAGGTTCGATTGCAGTGTTCACCCTTTAGCCTATTTTTTGGCGGCAGCGATTGTTCTGGTTATTCGTATTTCTTTCTCTCCCGAGATAAGATGTTTTTGCGAACAGCGTCAGAATTCGCGTCATAGAATTGCCGAGAGGGTTCGTGTTCATTATGGCGGTGTAATTATATGTATTATAACCGCGGCGACTTTTGCGTAAAAGTCAGGATTCGAATACGAGCCTCCGTTGTCTTCTGTCAAGGACAGAACCGGTCTGGCGCAAGGCGTCCATTCATCTTGTCACTGGCAAGCCTCCCCTGCATGAAGATGCTACCCCACGCTTCAGGCTGCTGCCGGGCGTGACGTCCTACCCCATGCCTAACCCACTCCGCTCAACTTCAACTTGGTACCCTGCTCACCAGCTGCGGAAGTGGTCCTGGTCTACGTGTGTTCAGCAAAGACTCTTTCTCTATTATCGTTTGGTGCTGCTGCATAGTTGTCTAGTTTTGGTGTAATTATTTGCCTTTAGAGACGACTTCTTATAGTCCCCAGTTGAAGAGTGAACATTTGACATTGTTGTTTCATGTTCATCATGTTCATCCTAACCTTACCATCCTAACCACACATCGAGTCCATACATCGTCACCCCCATACAAAAGCTTGAATAAAGATTTTTTTTAATTTATTCTTTCACATCAGTGATCACGTGTCTGTTTATGTTTGGGAGTGTGGCCATAGTTTTATTGAAAACTCAACCATGCACACTCTAGGTCTCCGCCTAGAGTGACATGCACGCGACATACACACATACACACATAAACAAACACACACACAAACACCAGCACAGACAGACACACACACACACACACACACTCACACACACACACAAACACACACACGCACACAGTCACACACGCAGCCAGACAGACAGACAGACAGACGGACAGACAGAGACAGACACATAGACAGACACACACACACACACACACACACAGACAGGCAGACACATAGACAGACAGGCAGACACATAGACAGACAGACACACAATCACACACACACACACAGACAGACAGACAGACAGACAGGCAGACAGACAGCCAGACAGGCAGGCAGACAGACAGACCAGGCAGACAGACCAGGCAGACAGACCAGACAGACAGACCAGATAGGCAGACAGACCAGACAGACAGACCAGACAAACAGACAGACAGACAGAAAGACGGACAGACAGACAGACAGACAGACAGACAGACAGACAGACAGACAGACAGACAGACAGACAGACAGACAGACAGACAGACAGACACACAGACAGACACACAGACAGACACACAGACAGACGGACAGACAGACAGACAGACGGACAGACACACAGACAGACAGACAGACAGTCAGTCAGACAGACAGACGGATAGACACATAGACAGACAGACAGACAGACAGACAGACAGGGAGACAGACAGACAGACAGACAGACAGACAGACATAACTGAGAATGAGGGAGAAAAGGAAAAGGGTGTAGGGAAAAGCACTGTGTGTGGAAATGAACAGAGATGCGATAAGGACAGAAAGCTGTGGTGAGAGTTTGATGACGTCACTCGCAGAAGCCTAAAAGACAAGAAACTGATAGGTGTTGTGCCGGAAGTCACAAGAAAATGATTGGAAATGTCACAGTGGCACTTGCTAAAAGAAAAAAGAAAACAGTCGGTTGATGGCTGCGGTTTTCTGTGATTGTTTGATTGAAAATTCATTTTAGGGAAGAAAAAACATGGCATGGGTTTGATTTCGTTGTCAAAGCTTTCAGCAGGACTCACCTGAGTGACTTTTTCGCGTCTGTCACCTCGCTCTCAGCGTGTGCACTGTTGGCAGAGGAAGAACTTGACACTGGCAGCCTCCAAAAAAAATGTCTCTCCGCCATTGAGGCGCAGCTCTGGCAGCATGCGTGATCTGTTGACAACTCCAAAATTGGATGCTAAACATGGTTTGCTTTGAAAAGATCCTTTAAAACATGGTGGCAAATTGTTTTTGTTTGACGTCCAACATTTTAGAGTTCGTTTAAGATTTATGAATGGTGTATCATTGGGGAAATTTTATTTTTTTAAAGAGGAAAGATCTAAGTTCGTTTTTAAACGTACACTTTGTAAAGTTATGGCATAATGATCTCAAACGACATGACGGGTGCCTCTGCTTTTCAGTGATGGAAGGACGGTTCTCGGTCAGCATCTTTTGCTCATGACGTAGCGCTTTCTGAAGCCTCTAAGCAGGGACAGTCCCTAAAGAACGGGCGCAGGACTGAAGGCACGGTCGAAGAGCGAGAACCTTATTCAAAGGAAGTGCCATGTCTGGCAGCCCTGTGATGTGACCGGGTGTTTTTTCCTCGCCCTCAAAGACCCTGCTCAACCAAGGGATTATTAGGTTAATGCAAATAACGGGAATTTGTGATCATAGAGAGTTAACGAATGATACCAGCTTTGAACGCTGATATTCACATCTGTAGCTGAATTAAGAATCATTTCTATTTCCTCGACAGAGCGCTTTGATAATGGATATGTTGAAGGGAGAGAGAGAGAGAGAGATAGATAGATAGATAGATAGAGATAGAGAGAGAGAGAGAGAGAGAGAGAGAGAGAGAGACTTTGAGTTTTAAGCGGGATAAAAGTAAAGAGTTTTTGGTACATCATCATGTGTTATTAATAACCATTTCCTTTCTTTTTTAAAGGGGCTCGTTTTCATCGGTTGAATGAAAACCGCTGAAATGTTTGGACAGTGTTAATGCTGCATTGCTGCATAGGTCGCACGCTGTCGTAAACACCTACTTCTACTTTGTTTTATGTTTGGCCGCAATCCACGAGTTTTTTTTCATTGCCTCGGCATTCATCTATAATAAAAATGAGATTCTCTCTTGCACATGAAATCCCAAATTCTGTCAGCACCGAATACGCCTTCAGCAAGATAGTCCGAGCTTGACGTAAATTCTAAAGTGGGGTAAAGTGTAAAGTGGGGTAAAGTGTAAAGTAGGGTAAAGTGTAAAACAATTTGAGCCCCTGTCATGGGTGGTAAGTCGCTATATAAAACCACACTTCTACTTTTTTTTAACCTTTACGTTTCTTGAGGACAAACCATGAAGTGCTGTAAACTCTACATGACAGACGTCATTTACTGCATTGTTTCAGATTCACCTCCCTACGTGTTGTCATGGAAACGACGGTGGTTGTGACGACAGACCCCATGGAGGAGTTTTCTGTGTGGACGGAAGGGGGACTGGGCAACGGAAGCTGGAACGAAACCGAGGCTGACGACGTAGTGAACAGCCGTGGGCGACCCCTAGTGGAGGTAACGTACATCCACGTATACTCTCGTACATCCACGTATACTCTCGCGGTTTTGCCGTTGTGATGAGGGGATTCGATCTATATTAGCTAAAACGTTTTCAATAATTCTGGGGGAATGGATGGGAAAATAAATGTGGTTGTGTTCTCGATTTTTTTCAATCTTTTTATTAAGTACTTGGTTAATAACGTCTTCGTTTTGGCGTCTTTCCCCTCCACTCTCAAACCTCACCCCCCCCCCCCCCCCCCCTTCCTACCCGCTTACCATCCTCCCTGCATTTGTTTGTTTTAATGAGGCATAGCGTAAAAAGCAATATAATTGAATCAGTTGGTGTGGTCGAAGAGTTGTCAAGGACAACTCACCATGGAGCACCTATTTCAATACATAGGACTCCGCAGCCCGTGACATATGATTTGCCTTCGTCACTGCTCGAGTTTGGAGCTCCACGCTCATGTTTGACGTGTAAAGCACATTTACGCAGGAGTTGTCTGATATCGGCTGTGATGACCTCAGCACTTATGTCATGGATTGTGTAGTCGTCACAGTTTCTGGAACAGATTATCTGATCAGGCAATAACTATTTTAAACAAAATTGTTGTAGTTACAGTAACATGATCTCGCTATTCTAAGTTGGTGACACCATAATCGAGTGCCTGATTGGCTACGGTGTTTGTAACGGAGCATCTGATTGGCTACGGTGTTTGTAACGGAGCATCTGATTGGCCAGGTGGTGGTAATCTCCGTGCTGGTGGGACTGCTGGCCGTTCTGACTGCTGGAGGCAACCTGCTGGTCATCGTGGCCTTCAGACTGGACAAGCAGCTCCAGACTGTGTCCAACTACTTCCTGCTCAGCCTGGCAGTGGCCGACCTCACAATTGGTAGTTACCTCCCATATACACATCCCCTGCACCCAAAGGCACTACAAAACGCGGACAATGAAACACGTGTGTTTCTGAAGAAGTGTTCCAAAACAGTGCGTTTTACCTTCTCTTCATGCAGAATCGATTTCCAATTCAAATTTCACGTTGGTATGCAATAGCTTTGTCAGTTTCTTGATGCAAACTGTATGAAGTCTTAAACATATGAAACACTTACAGACATCTGCTCCATTCGAATAAACGACGCACGTTTTTCTTGGTACATATGAGCCTTAAATACGAACGCTGTATCCCCATTTTCGATATCACGTATCTTCTACTCTGGTCAAAATGTTGCAATATTATACATGTGTGCTGATAACAGGTCATGTAACCACAAAACCTATACGGGCATGGGTTTGAATAGGTATGTTACGCCTGTGTGCTGATTGCAGGTGTGGTGTCCATGCCCCTGTACACAGTATACCTCCTGATGGGACACTGGCCCCTAGGCCCACTGCTGTGTGACGTGTGGCTGTCTCTAGACTACACCATGTCCAACGCCTCAGTAGCCAACCTCATCGTCATCAGCTTCGATCGCTACCTGTCCGTCACCCGACCCCTCACTTACAGGTATGTCAGCTTTGCGGTCGTTGCCCTCTGTCATTTAGAGAGAGGCGACCATTATATTTCTTTTGGACGTCATGATGAGCCACTTGTTCCCAACCCGGCCCGCTGCCTGCCTCCTGGCCCATCCCGTATCAATCATCCGGGAGGTAATGCTTCTTCAGAAACTTCAGTGCGATAACAGGGTGAAATATGTGAAGGCGCGTTGGAAAGTGCTCCTAACCATTTTATCTAATATTAAAGAACGTGAACCGTTCGTTGACATCTAGAAACTTTCGTGTCTTCAAGTGGATTCGCGTCCCTAGGATTTCCACTAGATAAAACTGACACCTCAGGAAAGATGAAGTTTTCTCTAACAAATTGAGTGACTGCGCCGAGAGGTTGAGTTTAGAAGCCAGGAGAGGTGGCACACACGCTTGTGTCATTCGACCGTGCGTAAATGGAAGTCTTACTGAATACTCCCTGATGCGGTTCATCGGCCGCACGTGTTCGTTTGGGCCACCTTCGGTGCATGTTCTGCAAGAGGCCCCAAAACCTCTGAAGCTGTCTGATCCAGACAGTTGATGGCTTCCTTTGTATGTCCAAGAAAGGTTTTAGCTGCATATTAAATCTTTTGTTACAAAGGATACTTTCATCTCATTGTAGGGTGTTTGAAACTGCAAGTTTGTATACTCTCACATGTAAATATGTGTGTGTGTGTGTGTGTGTGTGTGTGTGTGTGTAATGTTTCTGTATGCGTATGTATATGTGTGCGATTGGTTGTGTGTATATGTCGTAACGAAATCTGGTAATTGCCGAATTCGTGAAATCGGCAACCTATTTGTCGAATTCGTGAAATCGACAATCGCTTGCCGAGAACGCGAATTCGGCAGGCTATTGCCGAAATTGTGAAAGGCCTGTTTAAAGTTGTCGAATTCGTGAAATCGGCAACTGATTT
>JAWQFJ010003657.1:0-10000 GCA_034096865.1 Theodoxus fluviatilis
GAGTGTATCCGCAAACGATCGCAAATGAGTCAGCGAGCAAGCTGTAAGTAGCTTGAGCACGGACAATCCCCTCATCTTTAGGGAAACGGGACAAATGCTCTCTCTGGGCCAGACAATGCAGACTGCAAACGAATTGCAATGGCCTTACACCAAGTAGACTGAAAAGAGCTGGGCACTAGTCCAAGAAGAATCTTTGACCGGCAGTGATCTTTCAACGCAACGACAACGCAGGTATTCCCTGCCTTGTTGTTCTGTATCAAAAATCTAAAGAGAAACTGACTTATAACAAAGTACATATGCATTTATACAGCGGATATTTATTTGATTTATTGAAATTACAAACTTTTGTCAATGGGAAAAATGTACAAAAGGCGTGAACTAGTGAGAAAAATAGAAGATCAGTCACGCACACACTAGCATTAGTTTTGGATGCATGCATGAGGCAGGGAGGGCGGGATGGATGGATGGATGGATGGGTGGGTGGGTGGTGGATGGATGGATGGATGGATGGATGGATGGATGGATGGATGGATGGATGGATGGGTGGATGGGTGGATGGATGGATGGATGAATGGGTGGATGGATGGATGGATGGATAAATTGGTGGATGGATGGATGGGTGGATGGATGGATGGATGAATGGGTGGATGGATGGATGGGTGGATGGATGGATGGGTGGATGGATGGTATGGATAGATGGATGGATGGATGGTGGATGGATGGATGAATGGATGGATGAATGGTGGATGGATGGATGATGGTGGATGGATGGATGGGTGGATGGACGGGTGGATGGATGGATGAATGGATGGATGAATGGGTGGATGGATGCATGCATGCATGCATGAGGCAGGGAGGGCGGGATGGATGGATGGATGGATGGATGGATGATGGATAGATGAATGGATGGATGGATGGATGATAGATGGATGGATGGATGGGTGGATGGATGGATGGATGGATGGATGAATGGGTGGGTAGATGGATGGATGGATGGATGAATGGGTGGATGGATGGATGGGTGGATGGATGGATGATGGATAGATGGATGGATTGACGGGTGGATGGATGGATGAATGGATGTATGAATGGGTGGATGGATGGATGGATGGGTGGATGGATGGAGGATGGATGGATGGATGGGTGGGTGGATGGATGGATGGATGGATAGGTGAATGAATTGGTGGATGGATGAGAGGAAGGATGGTCGGGTGGATGGATGAATGGATGGATGGATAGTTGGGTGGGCCGGTGGGTGAATGGATGGATGGATGGATGGATGGATAGATAAAATTTAACGGTCTATCAGCTTTTGCAGGCGATGCAAGGCTATCAAAAGTACCGACATCATGGATGATGTTTAGAATGTGAGCGTTTCCAAACTTGCATGTGCCTGATCCTTCCAATTTTAGGAATGGCGTCGAAAGAGGTGTTTAGTCTATTCTTACTACCTATCCACATTGGGATGACTAGTTTTTGAGACGCAAGACTTTCTGCTCTGGTTATATCTGATGGCAAATTACTTTCATCTATGAGTCATCTTCCTAGAAATGTCTCCTGAAGAATTTTTCAAATAGAGTGAATTTTGCTTTTTTTTAAAACCATGAAACACTTTTTAGGGCCAGGTAATGAAAAAACAAAAATTTCTTTTTACGGCAGGTATGTCGCTCCGAGTTCTTGGGGACGATGAACTCTCGGAAGGTTAGGGTCAGGAGTCGCTAAGCTCTTAACCTTATTCACGCAACCCGAAATTTTGATTTCCAAACGAGGCTGGGGACGCAAACATGGCGATCGCGCTACCTTCACAGTCTTGCTGGAGCGGCAATTTGACAAATGTTCCGGACTTTTCTCAAGGTAATGTGGAAAGATGGTCGAACGAAGGCAGAACAATAGCAAGAAGACAAAGTGACAAAGGCTATGAGAAGTGGATTGAAGGGTTTATCGACTACGATGCCATCAAAGGTTGGTACACAGTGACAATGGAGAAAGAAAGAAGGATTGGTCCCAGAATCCACATGCATGCACAACTGAGACTGCAGTGCATGATGTATGCCAAGGAGAATCTTCTGCAACACATGTTGTGATGCGTAATATCATCGAAAATTCAAGCTCTAAACCTAATAGCAGTTAGCACGCATAAAAAAATCACATCTAAGTAAACCAGCCAGCCTAGTACTGTGAACAGATTTGAAAGCGACACCAAGAAAACAAAAAAAACACACACTCGAACACTCCAGTTCTAAGCGAAAGAACATGTCACTGTGTAACAACCTTTGATGGCATCGTAGTCGATAAACCCTTCAATCCACTTCTCATAGCCTTTGTCACTTTGTCTTCTTGCTATTTTCTGCCTTCGTTCGACCATCTTTCCACATCTCCTTGAGAAAAGTCCGGAACATTTGTCAAATTGCCGCTCCAGCAAGACTGTGAAGGTAGTACGGTCGCCATGTTTGCGTCCCCAGCCTCGTTTTAAAACTAACATGGTCGCCGCGTGAATAAGGTCCATAGAACCGGGGTGCGTGAAGGAAACCTCATTACTTGTTTTTGATGAAGACACTTTATTTTCTCTCTGGGGGCTATACTTCCTCCAGCTGGGTTCATTTAATGTGGTGAGGTGAAGAGCAATCAGATTCGAAGATATTGCTCCCTGTCTACAAGTGACGGTGTGTGAAAATTTCAAATTGAAGCATGCCCCTCCAGGCAGAATCGGACGCCAACGAACCGCAAATGGCATGCGATTTTTGCCTGCAAGACTGACATCGAACCTGACACCGAACAGCTTCAAATAAAGGCGTAAAAATCCATCCTCCTGTTAACACATTTTCCGCAGAATTACATGCGACATTTTGCCACCCTACCATATGGACCCGTGCTCATGCTGAAATGCACACCCATCTGCATTCTAGTGAGCTTGGGAACAAAAACAGTCGAGCGAACGTACTCGAAGGAAATGTTCATCAATTCAGAACTTCATGAATACACGTGAGGGTGTTAAGAAGTTAAAAGTAATCATCACATATATACATTTTCAGTAATTATTCATACATTTTGTTTGGGAGTCGCAAGCGAGTAACGATCAATATTTAGGGTTGAAAACTGTTTGACGTTGTACATGCAAGATTGAAACAGTTCTAGCGAATGCACACATGGCACACTGAGAGAAAAAAGACTATATGAGACAGGCAGGCAAACACGCACACAAACGCGCGCGCGCGCGCACACACACACACACACACATACACACACACACACACACACACACACACACACACACACACACACACACACACAGAGGCAGGCCGACAACTGAACGGACGGACGAACGGATGGAAGAGCGGACGAATGGACGGACAGGTGAAAAAAGACGAGGCCTTCCACTTATGCGTAGAACCAAACCGTGTATCCTCGTGGGATTCAGTTGTCTGTATTATTTGATGGTTAGGTTTTTGCCCGTGCAGTAAAACAATGTGCCTTCGATCTGGTCGGAAAAATAATGAATGCATTGGTTTCTGAGGGTGGGTGAGGGTTGGTAAGTGTAACTTAAGGCTTGTTCAGGAGGCGCAGCGCTGCACAGCGCTTCACTTGTTTCACTCCTGAACAGCAATTTTGGGACGTGATTCATTCAGCGCTGAGGGCATCACAGATCCGAGGTGATTCACACGATTTTCAAATGGCGTCTTCGATCCCGCAGTGGCCGTCGATGAGTAAAATAACCCTCAGAAACATCATTTTGGGACTGGAACGGGCTTTATTTGTCCCAAGCGCTCTGTATGCGCGTAATGGCAAGTAAGGATGACACAGTAGTGGACTTTATTCATGCAGAATACATGTACATGTAAACGTTCATAAACGATGTATGTGGCAAAGAATACACTTTCTTAGCGTCTAGAAACACAACATGCGGCCAGAAGATTTACCTCCCTTTTAACAAGTGAAGCGCTGCACTGTTCACGAGAGGCAAAGAGCACTCAATTGCCAACATGAAGCGCTCATGCAGCGCTTTGTACTCCTGAACAAGCCTTGTGTGAATGGCATCTTCTTTTACTGTGTAATTAAAGTCTTCATAACTACGAGATTCGTGAACTGTGACTACATACCCGTGTGAGTCACCATACTACAGAGCTTATTTTCCGATGTGCAGGATTGTTATAATGCCTGCACTATTAAGTGGATTGCAGGACAATAACTGCGACGTGGGATGGGAGTTGGAGGTTGGGGGTTGGGAGTGGGGTTTGTGGGCGGGGTTGGGGGTGGGGGTTGGGGTTGGGGGTTGGGAGTGGGGTTTGTGATTGGGAGTGGGGTTTGTTGGCGGGGTTGGGTTTGGGGGTTGGGGTTGGGGGTTGGGGTTGGGGGTTGGGAGTTTCAAGCTGCAAGGGGCAACATGGCGTCAGCAATGTCTAACTAACTTTTTCTCGAAGTCATTTTCATAGCACGACTTTCACTCTGCGTGGGGGAAGCCATTCGACGGGGATGCTAGGGTATTTTACAGAAGAACGAATGAAGGCGCACACAGCTGTAAGGACAGTTCGAAATTAATTTTTCATCCGACGATCGGTCCGGTCCAAGAAAACCGCTTACCACTCAAGGATTCACGTTATTCTTCATCGATTTCCGGGTTTGGGGTAAAAAATAATTAATCACGCGACAAGTTCGAAATCAAATACACCTCCTTCGCGTGACACGGCCATGGTTTCCGTTTGCATACATGTACAGGTCCCTCATTGCCACGGCAGGTGGGCGGGGCTGGTTCTTTCCAGCAGGAAAGAGGAATCGCATCAGGGGTTGTGTCACGCTAGCTATTGTCTTTCATCTTTTGCAAGGGATTGCATTCATAAACCGTCACGCGAAACTGTCCTTTCGACCAAAGTTTGTGTGGGCGTGTGTGGGTCTTTAACGTTGTGTGTGTGTGGATAGAGTGCATTATTTGCTGCCTAGGTAAGCCCGAGTGCGCAGAGAGACATAAGCTTCTGACCTTTTGCTTCTCCCAGCAGAGGGTTCTTGTTGGTCATCATGGGAACAGTGAACTGCCGTGGTCATCCTGCCTCCCAATGAACACGCGGCATTTACTTGTGAAGGTCAGGGTCACATTCTATCACGTGGCTCAGCTCTGTCCCTAACCTGCCATTTTCCGGCTCAACTCCGAAAAAATTCTTTGTGCAAGCTTTGCCCTGAAATGCCTTAAGCGCGGAATTAACATCATTTGCGTGGGTAATATGTTTTTTGTCCTTTTTTCTCAATCGATCTGTGACCTTGGCCACTTAAGACCCGAGAATGCCCGAAAGCGACTTTGAAAGCTTTGCTTTCCACTTAAGCGATGAGCACTCAAATACGGCTTTATGATTAAGTGCGCAAGGCCAGCGAAAACTTATGCTAAAAATTTCTGCTGCGGGATTCACTTGCAGTAGTAGGAACTAAGGTGAGGGGAAAATAATTTCTCGAGCGGTTTGAATAAAGTCAACGTTTGCATTATTGCTTCCTCATAATTAGACGATTTAGGAGCACAATCATGTTTTCAGGAGGTTGACCTTTGATCAACACAAAGCAACAAATGAAGACACAATATTTTCTCTTTAACTGTGCCAGACAGCAACTCTAAGGATATTATACATGTTGCATGGTTGCAAAAGCTCACATCAACAAATATCTTTGAGTGCACATAAAAAGAACTTCTTATCATATTCAAATAAAAACTTAAATACTGGATGTTTTCATAGCTTTAGTCGTTCTCACTCACCATTCACTTCATGCAAGACACATAAGACACGGCTTAAAATATAGCAAGCATGGGTCCCACGCATCCAGTTGTAAAAAATCCTGTACTACGACGTGGTTTAAACGAACGGTGGATGAAATTTTTTCCTCAGATTTTGGACATTTCCATTGGTCTTACATGACATTAGCCACTACCCATTGTTGAACTGCATCTTTGAAATGAGGGTTATTACACGAGTACATTCGGGGGGACGTACATGTATCAACGATACTCCACTCCCGCATTTTCATTAACGGATATTAAATGAAGATAGGAAGAAGCGACTCATGTGCAACATGAAGGAATAACCCAGGACGCATAAGTCAAAAGAAGAAAAAGTAGTGCTTGCTGTTACATGGACACACAAAAATTGTGTCGGTAGGTCGGCCTGAACTTGAAAAAAAAGTTTTTAAATACAAGAGGCCAGATTGAACAAATCACAATTTCTCTTTTGCCCTAAAAACTGAATTTTAAAACTTAAATAGTAGATTCCCCGGGTGCTCAATAGGCAGGGAAGATGGGACAGCACACAATTCGTTTATTACCATCGATTCTTCCCATCTCCCCCCCCCTTTGTGTGTGTGTGTGTGTGTGTATGTGTGTGTGTGTGTGTGTGTGTGTGTGTGTGTGTGTGTGTGTGTGTGTGTGTGTGTGTGTTTCTCTTCTCTCTTTTTTGTACGATTGGAAAACAGTGTAAGGTCGACGGAAAAAAATGTTATCACAACTATTTTTTCGTCGGTCTAGTAAGCGAAGATTTTCCCTTGACTCTTTGAAAGACAGCAGATGAAAAAAGGCATTCAGGAAAGGCCATTTCATTACATGAGTGATGTCACTGGGAAACCCTTCCGATTCTTGCGTCTCCGATCGGTACCAAACAAAAACATAAACGCAGCTCTGCAGGCTGCAGTCATGAGAGTGAAAAACTGTGAGTTCCCTACCATCTGAAAGGAAATCGCCATGGACTAGAAAACTGTAAATGATAGCCATGGGGGGAAGTCGACCGCTCACACAAGCAAGAGCAAAACGATGTACAAGCATATCGATAACGCTGCGAAGAAACCGGGGCAAGTAATGCGCCTATCCCACGTCTTCGATTACACCTAATGAAGCATCCACACAGACGTCTTCGATCATCTGCACTGAAAAAGGGCCATCAAGGTTGACTTCCTATCGATAGAACCTCCTGCGAGTTTTTCCATGTTATTGCCATCCTGGTCGCTCTGCACCCATTGCCCGCAATGCCGATGGGGAAAACGTCATTGAAACACGGGCCAGGCATTGATTTTGCTTATCGGACGTCCAGCTGTGGAACGCCACAAACACCGCTTGCCGAAGACAATGAGTTTTCCACAGGAAGATTCAAACATGTCACGCAAAACCACGCCATCTAGCGTAGGCGCCGCTCTACATGTATAATACGTGGGCAGAAATGAATGTCTCTTTGGCAGCTTAAACACGCGGGCTCAAGCGCCCGACGAGGAGGGCTGATGAACGTGAGAGCACTAATATCAAACGACCAAACAGGTTAACCGCAGATATGATGGACTCATTTGGGACGTTTCCCAGCAGCGTGCGAGTCTGAGACGGGTTTGTGATGGCGACACGCTATTCTCAGGGATGATAAATGGCGGACTGTTCTTGATGGCCTCGTGGTCAAAGCGATCCCGGCTGACTTGCACGCAACAAGGTCAAGCCCTAAGGCGTATTGCTCCGATACGGCGCATAAACGTGGAGCACTGAGTGGAAATGTCCCCTTGTAGTGTCCATCTGGCTTTGTACTGGCGAAGTTACGGCCTAACTGAGAAGACGATGATGTGCGTGTAAGAATATGAAATCACTAATTGGTGCCACAATGAAAGAAATAAAACACAGACTGATGTTTGTTGAACCATGTGCTTGTTCTCTCTCTCTCTTTCTCTCTCTCTCTCTCTCTCTCTCTCTCTCTCTCTCTCTCTCTCTCTCTCTCTCTCTCTCTCTCTCTCTCTCTCTCCTCTCTCTCTCTCTCTCTCTCTCTCTCTCTCTCTCACACACACACACACACACACACACACTCACACACACACACATACATACACACAAATACACACACGCGCGCACGCAAACATATTTGTAACATTTGTCTACAGTCGAACTTGTTTAAATCTGGTTTTACACACACGCACGCACACATTCACTCACACACGTTCTGACGCATACACACGCACGCACGCACGCACGCACACACACACACACAAACACACACACACACACACACACACAAACAAACACACACACACACAAACACACACACATACACACACACACACTTGGCAGAGCGGTCACAGACGGCCGATATGCATGCAACGTCTCCACCCATTCACGTACCACACGCACTTCCCGTAAAACATTTCTTTAAAGTCACCTCAAAATTCAATGATGCTCTTTCGATTTCATTTTAAGACGTAACTCCTCAACAAGAGCAAGACAGAGCCTGGTAGAATTTGCTCATGGTCAGCAGTAGCACACTGAGCAACCGTCACACGCCTTAGAGCTTACCACTCGACGCACTCTCGCTTTTCTTTGAACACCCTGGCCCCCGAGACCTAGCTTGATTCGCCGTTGATGAGAGGCAGCTGGTGCTTAACGCCGCACCTGATTTTGACTCCGTGACACTCCCAGCTGGCAAGTGATCATCAACACGTCCATCATGCCGGGGGGTTGGTGTGGAATCGATGCCATGAGAGCTCCAACTCCGCTTGGAGGGTGACCGTCTCGCACATAGACAACAATAGCCACACGTTTCTGGCCACGAAGTCTCAAGGCGTGTTCCTATAATCTTTGCCTGGAGTCACGCCGATGGAATGTGAAAAAGCACGTTCGTGCATAGTTCACATAAAAATAGGTCACGCAGGAAATGTGGGAATCAGAACGTCAGCGGAACGAGGAGTAGAAGATAGAACAACATCTTATATGTTGGACAAGAGCATGGATCTCTTTTGCTGTCAGAATGCAGTCGTTTTATGAAACAATGAGCGTTATCATACAAAGAGGAAATTCTAATCGAGACCTGTGCTGTAGACTCCACTGAGACAGAACGATGGCAGGAACAGTGACGTCAGTGTGATGAAAGGAAAGAGTTGGTGATTGAGGGCCGGATGTTGATTTTCACTGTTTGATGGATGGATGCGTGTAGCGATGTTCTTGAAGTTAGACGAGGGGTTTAGCGACAAATTTATTGCTGCACGCGAGTTGCGCTCCATCTTTCAATTTAATTCGAACGCACAGTTGATGTGAATGATCTGACTCGATGGCTCCCGGTAGCCTCATCGGCTGCCACTAGTGCTAGAGACCGCCCTGGCTGAGCTACTGGAGCAGGCCGCGAAAGTCCAGCAGCCATGGATTGCAGTTGATGATATTATAGTGGCATCGAGCGACAGCAGCTGTGTATTAAACTTGGCCGTCAAGAAGGAGCGGCCCGATGGAGAAGATATGTGACAAAGACGTAGAGCCTGCTTAGTGAAGCAACACATTAGCCTTAATGAGATAGGGTGACGATGGAGACAGCGATGGGGTTTTCATATTCGACACCGCAACCTTTCAACTGACTCACCCGAAGACAGGGGCAACAGATTCAAATATTTGTGACACGACTGCATGATGGATCGTGACTGCGGGGAAATCGCGCAACGAGAAAGGGAACGATAAGACTAAAGTCGAATCACGTGAAGGACACGAAAGAACTATGAAAAACGACATCAAAAAGCGAGATGAACGCCAGCTGGAACCCAATCACACAGACCAAAAAATGACTGCAGAGCAATGTGACGACGAAGTGATTTCCTTTGTAATCAATTCGTAAAAAGGTTGTAATCACCTCTATCACACGAGAATGCGTGAGAGAATCCACGTTTACAAGGCTATCAGGAGTGCTGACAAACCACAACAGTTAGGTCATACGTGGCTCACACTATTGCAGTCTTCGGTGGTGAGTGAACTGGCACACTTTCCATGCAAGTGGGGGACTTTTTGCATCGTCATGTAGAACAATCTTCAGTTTTGATGTTTTTTTTTAGGTCTACTTTTGAGGATCTCTAAAAGTTCCTTCAGCAAAGACAGGTGCGCGTTGCATAGACGTGAGGAAAGACAAGATCTTGCGTGTAATAGGCCGGTGTCAGCATTCGTCAACGTGATGAAGGCAGATGTAAAGGCAATCATATGTTGACACCGGCCAGTACCTCGCGAGACATTGCGTCTATGCAAAGGCATGAC
>JAWQFJ010003659.1:0-2500 GCA_034096865.1 Theodoxus fluviatilis
CCATTTACCAGTTAATCCTTTGGTTTCAGGTGCAGTCTTATCTCTTGTCTGTGTGCAGCTGCGTGAGTGAGGTACATCGGGAAATGTCCATGTTTTTTGCATAAACGGCGTGTTAGGGTGTGTAAGCGATGCGTGTGTTTGGCTTTTTGTTTTGTTTCTTTTTTAGCCTTCATCACTTAGTTTTCCTCGTGCTCGTTTTTTAAATGATGTCACTTGGCGCAATAAATTACTGTGTACTGTGTACTGTGTGTACTGTGGAGATGATCAAGGAGAAAGGCACAGACAAGGTCCGAGGTTTCTGCTTCGTGACTTTCAAAGACTACGATGCTGTAGACAAGGCAGTCTTGATCAAGAGACACTATGTAAATGGTCGAAAGGTTGAGGTGAAGAAGGCCCTATCCAGGTCTGAGATGAATCAGAAAGGCAGCATGCGCGGCGGTCGTGGCCCCAGAACGGGCAGAGCCATGGTTGGTGGCAGAAGGTTTGGAGGAGGCTGTGAAGAATGGGGGAGACAAGGTGGAGGCTATGGAGGAGGATATGGTGGAGGAAACTACCACCAATCAGGTGTCTACAGCAGTGTCTATGGCGTGGGCACTACAACACTACAACATCAACATTCGAGCTATTCCAGGGATGGAAAACCGTGGAGCAGACTTCCTCAGTAGTCTTAATCTTTGAAAGAAATTTTTAGCATACTGCCATAGGGGGAGGGGGGGTTTTCAGAGATGACATGAGTTGCGAATTACCAAGGAAATTCGAACTAACCTTGGGGGTATTGTCAAGCCACAGGTTGACAGTGTGAATGAATATTAATAAATACATGTACAGAAAAAAGAAAAATCTGATCGTGGCCGGGTTTCGAGCCGGGGTCCTCTGTGTTGGTGGACCGGTGGCATTGCCACTGGACCACCGGTACTTGAATTCATAACTATCAAAATTGTCCTTTAGTTTTTTTTTTATTAAAAAAAAGTTTCATAGAATATGACGATGGAGCAGGAACTCCTCGTCATACCCAGAATCCTCCAGCTCCCTGCTCTGACCGTTTGAGAACGAGGGAGTCTCCCGAAAACTCTCACTCTTACCTGAGATTGGTGAAGGGATGATTCTCTTCCCAATGGGGACGCTACAGTATTCCAAGATTGGAATCTGAGTGTATTATATTTATAAACAAATATAATTAAGAAGTGCGAAGTAGTTGGACGGAATATACACAGGTGGACTGGTGAGTGTTCTTCTCTTTTTTGGATAGCCACATTAGAAAGGGATAGTCTCAGTTTATTGCTAGTAAATTCTTGTTGTTGAGTTAATCATTATTTAGGATAATTGTTTGTAAGAGTTGAAGAAAATGAATTTTGGAAAGTGCGTGACGTCAAATTGATAATTTTCCTTTTTAAGAACGTCATCACGTCACTATTTGACCCAGTCATTCAACTGAAAACTTATACAATTATTTTTATGAAGCTAGGTTTGTCTTGGTTTTGTGGAATTATCATTTAATGTAAATTGGGACATATATTATGGGGATCCAATTAAATATTTTTCTTTAGCACCTGTCTCGCCATCCCGACTCGTGGTGGACTTCACTGTTATCCTGTCGCCCCAACGTGGAGGGACAATCCGGAGAACGGAAGATTTCTTCGGGGGAAGCGGTCCCTTCGCCAACTGAGAGACTGGTGATTGGTTGGGACCCGCCTCTTCGTCAAGTGGAGATCCTGGGCGGTCAGCTGACTTTTGGGGAAGATTGTGGGAACTCTTGGGTGGGGGTGGAGATTCGGGAAATTGAATAGTTAGGAATCAAATACTGTGGGAAAATTACTTTGTTTTTTAGTGTGATAATATCCTGATTTTGGTGGTCTAAAATTAATAAATATCTGTTTAGTTAATCTCCAATTGTGTGGTATCTTATAAGAAGTGGATGAATGTCTTTAAATGATTGCTTGTGTGTATAAAGAAAAACCAAAGGAATCCAGTCTATCGTTCCGGAAAAAGAACCCAAGGATCTGATGACTGTGATCCCATCAGCAGTTGTACGGTCCTGACAGTGGATAGGGGGACTAGTCATCATTTTATCATATTTACAGATAACTCATCTGTGGCAATATTTTGTTTAAGTACCTGAAGAGACAAATCGATATGTATTTCACAAAATGGTTAAATTACGCATTAATTAAAGTAAGTGCGATCTTAGTGAGTGCTCTCTCTCTCTCTCTCTCTCTCTCTCTCTCTCTCTCTCTCTCTCTCTCTCTGTCTCTCTCTATGTCTCTCTGTCTCTCTCTGTCTCTCTCCCTCTGTATATCTCTCTGTCTTTCTCTATCTCTCTGTCTCTCTCTCTTTCACTCTCTCTCTTTCACTCTCTCTTTCACTCTCTCTGTCTGTCTTTCTCTCTCTCTCTCTTTACCTCTCTCTCTCTGTCTCTTTCTCTCTGCCTGTTTATTTTCTCTCTCTCAATTTGTCTCTCTCAATCTCTCTCTCTCTCAATTTGTCTCTCTCAATCTCTCTC
>JAWQFJ010003659.1:7500-10000 GCA_034096865.1 Theodoxus fluviatilis
GGTGCAAAGCACTCCTTTTGGCTTCCTTCACTGAACTCTCCTCACTACCTCGCCGCCCTGCACGTGTTTCACCGGCCCTTGTCACAGTATATATTTCTTTTCCACAGCCAGCCTTGTTACTTTGGCCTGATGAAGAAGCCTCAGCTTCGAAAGCTTGCCGTAAAGAAATACAGAGCATCGCTGCACGCCCCTGCCAACCCGCTGCCTCTCCATCCTGTAGCGGTGATTGCCCGCATCGGCGGCAGTACAACCCCCAAACGGCCCTCTTCAGGGCCAGACTTGCTCATGAAAGAAACAGTCGGTTGCTTGTCTTCTACTCTTCTTTTCAGTAACTGTACACCCGACCCCGGCACTTAGATATATCCACTGTGTATGTCTCTGTCCGCCTGTCTTTCTGTCTGCCTGTCTTTCTGTCTGCCTGTCTGCCTATCTGCCTGCCTGTCTTTCTGCCTGTCTGTCTATCTGTCTGTCTTTCTGCCTGACTTTCTGCCTGTCTTTCTGCCTGTCTGTCTTTCTGCCTGTCTGTCTTTCTGCCTGTCTTTCTGCCTGTCTTTCTGCCTGTCTGTCTTTCTGTCTGTCTTTCTGCCTGCCTGTCTTTCTGCCTGTCTGTCTTTCTGCCTGTCTGTCTTTCTGCCTGTCTTTCTGCCTGCCTGTCTTTCTGCCTGTCTGTCTTTCTGCCTGTCTTTCTGCCTGCCTGTCTTTCTGCCTGTCTGTCTTTCTGCCTGTCTGTCTTTCTGCCTGTCTTTCTGCCTGCCTGTCTTTCTGCCTGTCTGTCTGCCTGTCTTTCTGCCTGTCTTTCTCTGCCTGTCTGTCTGTCTGTCCGTCTTTCTGCCTGTCTTTCTGCCTGCCTGTCTGTCTGTCTGTCAGTCTTTCTGCCTGTCTTTCTGCCTGCCTGTCTATCTGCCTGCCTGTCTTTCTGTCTGCCTGTCTGTCCTTCTCCCTTTATTTTTGCCTGTCTGTCTTTCTGCCTGTCTTTCTGCCTGCCTGTCTTTCTGCCTGTCTGTCTGCCTGTCTTTCTGCCTGTCTGTCTGCCTGTCTTTCTGCCTGTCTTTCTGCCTGTCTTTCTGCCTGTCTTTCTGCCTGTCTTTCTGCCTGTCTTTCTGCCTGTCTTTCTGCCTGTCTTTGTGCCTGTTTTTCTCCCTTCTGCCTGCCTCATTCCATGTCTTTCTGCCTGCCTCATTCCATGTCTTTCTGCCTGTCTTTCTGCCTGTCTGTCTGCCTATCTGCCTGCCTGTCTTTCTGCCTGTCTGTCTTTCTGTCTGCCTGTCTGCCTATCTGCCTGCCTGTCTTTCTGCCTGTCTGTCTTTCTGCCTGTCTTTCTGCCTGTCTTTCTGCCTGTCTTTCTGCCTGTCTTCCTGCCTGTTTTTCTCCCTTCTGCCTGCCTCATTGCATGTCTTTCTGCCTGTCTTTCTGCCTGCCTGTCTGATTATCTGCCTGTCTGTCTGTCTTTCTGCCTGTCTCTCTGCCTGTCTGTCTGTCTGTCTGTCTTTCTGCCTTTTTTCTGCCTGTCTTTCTGTCTGTATCTCTGCCTTCCTCTCTGTCTTTCTGCTTGTCTTTCTGCCTGTCTTTCTGCCTGTCTTTTTGCCTGTCTTTCTGTCAGTCTGTCTTTCTGTGTGCCTGTCTGTCTATCTGCCTGTCTGCCTGTCTGCCTATCTGCCTGTCTGCCTGTCTGCCTGTCTGCCTGCCTGTCTTTCTGCCTGTCTTTCTGTCTGCCTGTCTTTCTGCCTGTCTTTCTGCCTGCCTGTCTGTCCGTCTTTCTACCTGTCTTTTTGCCTGCCTGACTGTCTGTTTTTCTGTCTGTCTTTCTGCCTGTCTGTCTTTCTGCCTGTCTATCTTTCTGTCTTTCTGCCTGTCTTTCTGTCAGCCTGTCTTTCTGTCTGCCTGTCTGTCTATATGCCTGTCTGCCTGTCTGCCTGCCTCTCTGTCTGCCTGTCTTTCTGTCTGTCTGTCTTTCTGCCTGTCTTTCTGTCTGCCTGTATTTCTGTCTGCCTGTCTGCCTATCTGCCTGTCTGCCTGTCTTTCTGCCTGTCTTTCTGTCTGTCTTTCTGTCTGCCCGTTTTTCATTCAGTCTGTCTTTCTGTCTGCCTGTCTGTCAATCTGCCTGTCTGCCTGTCTGCCTATCTGCCTGTCTGTCTGCCTGGCTGCCTTTCTGCCTGCCTGTCTTTCTGCCTGTCTTTCTGTCTGCCTGTCTTTCTGTCTGTCTTTCTGCCTGTCTTTCTGTCAGCCTGTCTTTCTGACTGCCTGTCTGTCTATCTGCCTGTTTGCCTGTCTGCTTATCTGCCTGTCTGCCTGTCTGCCTGCCTGTCTTTCTGCCTGTCTTTCTGTCTGCCTGTCTTTCCGTCTGTCTATCTGCCTGTCTTTCTGTCAGCCTGTCTGTCTGTCTGTCTGTCTGTCTGTCTGTCTGTCTGTCTGTCTGTCTGTCTGTCTGTCTGTCTGTCTGTCTGTTCGTTTGTTTGTCTGTCTGTGTGTCTGTATGTGTGTCTGTGTGTGTGTGTGTGTG
>JAWQFJ010003660.1:0-22500 GCA_034096865.1 Theodoxus fluviatilis
GGTATGAGTATGTGTGTATGTGTGTGCACAACTATGTTGGTATGAACACATTTAAACAAACTACTACTTGCTCAGGTCTACGTTAGTCCTCTTTTGAAGCTGGAGAGAAACAGCTGCTTTCAAAGGCTCTGGGAGAGAGTTCTATATTTACTATATTGTATTACCATCATATTTTTATTTAGGTGTTTCAGAGGGAAGACATATCTTGATTGCTTCATTTCTTAATTATCAGGCAACACCTTTACAGACCTGAAGTACTTATTCCGGGTCCCCGACAATACCATCCGATCCATTGCATTGGAGACCTGCAAGGCCATCTACGACAACCTGAGGAATGTGTATTTGAAGGTGAGAGTAAACACAATGCATGCAATTTTTGACCCTATTCTCATAAAGTTAACTATTGGCTTCAGTGCACAGATACCAATTTGAATCTTTGAACAAGCAAATGACTCACTGCATGCTTCTTTTCTTGCTTTACGTATGCTGGGTGATGCACTGGCAGATTGTTCAGAACAGAACAGTTTATTTGTGAAAGGCCATTTGACATGTACAAGACAAACTAATATGATTAATTCATGGACACAGTAGGTGTAACTTTAGTGTCAAAGTCAATCTTGTTTCTTCTTCGCTTCAGTGCTTTGTAAATTTATACGCAAATACCCTCGTAAAGCCATTTTTTGTGTTTCTTCATGGGACCTCCCTTTCTAAATACTACTATATTAGTTTTCTGCAAATCCAATGTTAGGCCTAGTTTTCTAGTTTCTTGTTCTACTTCTAGGATATGTGGCAGATTGTTCATTATATTTTGAATAGATGTAGCAATGAGTCTCTTTATGCTCCTAGCAATCATGTTAAGTAGTCTCTATTAACCATCAAAATGAAGAGAGAAAAAATCTAGCCCTGATGCAGCCCCAGATCTTACAAACTTGTACAAATACCTAGTAACAACCAAAACATAGTAGGACAAGGATGTTTAATTGCACAACTATGCATCCTCATATGATTCAACAACACTTGAAATGGTAAGAAAAAGTCATACAGTATGCCAACAATGATAACATGATAAATCAGTACATGTTTATTCATACTGCTTGTTGGCCCTGATATATCCTCCACAATGCTGGTCAAGAGTGAAGAAAAATCAATTGAACAAAATCCCCCACCCTTTGTTCATGAATTAATATGGCTACAAGTTTCGCAGCATTTAAACTTGAGATTAAAACATGAATGCTATCTTTCTTATGCACTGGTCATTCATGAAATTCTTTGACTGTGAAATCATACATTATGACATGCTATATTTCTTTATGAATTCTTCACAACAGTACATGATTTCTTTTAGCATTACAAAAATGAAAACCCCTGATTTCACATTTGAATCTCACAAGCATTCAGTAGGAAATGTTAACACTGTCAGGTGAAGTAGTACCTGTATTTATTTCAAATTAAAATGAGAAAAAATCTAGCCCTAATGCAGCCCCAGATTTTACAAACTTGTACAAATACCTAGTAACAACCAAAACATAGTAGGACAAGGATGTTTAATTGCACAACTATGCATCCTCATATGATTCAACAACACTTGAAATGGTAAGAAAAAGTCATACAGCATGCCAACAATGATAACTTGATAAATCAGTACATGTGTATTCATACTGCTTGTTGGCCCTGATATATATCCTCCACAATGCTGGTCAAGAGTGAAGAAAAATCAATTGAACAAAATTCCCCACCCTTTGTTCATGAATTTCCCCCACCCTTTGTTCATGAATTAATATGGAAAATTTTCTTAGGCTGTTTTCATTTCTGTTCATGATGAGCCATCGTTCTGAAAATCCCATAGCACCTCCAGCATTCTTCTCTGGGCAGGTCCCCTTTTCTCAGGGGGGAGTTCTTTCAGCTGCATCACTATGTATTCGCCGAATGCATCCTCAGTAGATTTTTCCATTCTAGATTTTTTCGCTCTTGAATCTGCCATCATTTCTCTCAGGAGGCCCAGAGCTTGAGATGAAAAGTCTGTCTTCCTTTTGTTTGTGGCCTGCCTTGGCAGCTCAGCTGGTACTAGTGATGGAGGTGACTGGGTCGATTCCTCTTCAGTGGTCAGGTCATCACAGGCTGCAGCAGACTGCGGGCTTTGGGTTTCGCTCAGGAGGAGATGTATATACTGTGGACCTTCAGTCTGGTCAGCCTGATCAGTCTGAAACACATGATGAATATTCATGAGCAGAGAAAATCTAATTATCATCTAAGCTTTTGTTAACTAGTCTTCTGCAGGAGTGGAATGGTATTGCAGCCATGTCCTCTAATGCACTGTGCTCACTTTTCTTTTTAATTTTCAGGTCCCCACCTTTCCTGCAGAATGGAAGAAAATATCTCAAGACTTTGAAGACAGGTGGAACTTCCCAAATTGCATTGGAGCAATTGATGGAAAACACATTCCAATAGCATCTCCCAATGAGGGCTCCAAATATTTCAACTACAAGGGGTTCCATAGTGTCATTCTACTTGCTGTTGTAGATGCCAACTACAAATTCCTGTACATTGATGTAGGTGCAAATGGAAGGGCTGGGGATGCTGGAGTCTTTAGAGATTCTCCAATGATGAAGGGTTTGGACAAGGGAACTCTTGGCATCCCTGATCCTGCACCACTTCCTGGAAGAAAGGATCCTGTGCCTTTTTTCTTGGTAGGAGATGATGCCTTCCCCCTGAAGCCATACCTGATGAAGCCATACCCATTTCGGAGTATTGCAACACAAAACTCAGAAGATGGTGAAGATGCAGAGGCTGAGCGAAGAAAACAGCGCATATTTGATTACAGATTGTCAAGGGCTAGGAGGACATCTGAAAATGCCTTTGGCATACTGGGTGCTCGCTTTGGGGTCCTCCAACATGCTATACGCATGACACCTGAAAATGCCGCAACTGTAACCCAGGCTTGCCTTGCACTTCACAACTTTCTTCTTGCCAAGAAGGACAATGTTTTTGCTGCTCCATGTTTCATGGACAGAGAAAACAATGTCACTCATGATGTCCTGCCTGGAGACTGGCGGCAAAACCAGCAAGCCAGATTTCAAGGTCTTGCTCGGCAGGCTGGCAATAAGAGCCAATTGCATGCAAGGCAGGTGAGGAATGAGCTCAAAGAGTATGTGAATGGAGAGGGTGGGGTACCCTGGCAGGAGCAGCTTGTCTTTGGGAGAGTGCTGTGATGCGTCATGCTGCTAGTCTGGTTGTCGGAATGTTGTAACATTGGTCCTGAGATTGGTTTTCATGCATAGCACTGTAATTTTTGTATAGGATTATGTTTACTTTTGGGCAAGTAGGAATTTAGAGGCCAAACTTGTGATTTCAAATTGGCTCTTGAACTTTAAGTGAATGTACTATTCCACTAGAGACAGCTATCATTAGTGGACAGAATGAGGAAGATTTTTTCAAACTTACCATGTTGGAAACACCCTTTCGGGTGGTGCAGTTGGGACGAAGGAAAGCATCCAGACTGTTAGAGAACTTCCAGGAGGGCTTGTACACCGAGTCAGTGGAAGTACCACTGACTTCTGTTTGCCTCATTTTTGTCAGGTGTTTGGTGTATTGGGTCCTCAAACTTTTGCCTTCATCTGCTCCTCTGAAAAAAATAAAGAGAATATGCACATGAACTATCACCACAGGATTTTTGGGTCTTGTATTCCATGATGCATGATGACACTTTGTGAGGTGGAATGTCTGTTCAGTCTCAATGCGAGTATTAGTGTCCAGTGCATCCAATTTACACATTAGTCATTAACCAGCCATAAAGTTGATGATAAACACATAGATCCATATATATACTTTAGTATCAACCATTAAAGGGAGACATGACATAGCTAAACGCTTTTCTGCAGATGCCCTTCCACACACCAACACTCCCCATTTATCTAAGCTTGGAACTGGCACTGAGTTGTGATGGCTTACACCCCATGTGGCTGTGAAAGATAATGCAGATTTCAAAACATAAATTATATTAATGCCTCAAAGAATTTGGCTGAAGAGCTTTGTCATTATTGCTATGAAATAAGCATGACCAAACTGACATACCATGAAAAGTAATTATCCACAATCTGACCTTTATGGATGATTCTTCCTGCAGTCACCCCAGTCCTTTTTGTCATGTCCATGACTTGATTATCTGTAGTCTCTTCCTCCTGAGGCGGTGACTCATTAGTAGCATCCTGGGCATCAGGAAGTAACTCTAGCTGTAGTAAATGGGTTCTGTTGTGGAGCATCAGGCATACTGTGATGATTTTGCATACTTAATCTGGCTGGAGATGAAAAGTATTCCAGGCAATTCTAGTGACTCTTCGCAGTGCCAGTGCATTGCTCCACTGTATGCCTTGTAGAACTGTGGCTGTTGTAATTCCTCTCTGGTCCATTTCATGGATTGAGAATGGGGGTTAAAGGCCAATTTCAATGTGGCCATAGTCTCAAAGGCAAAATCCTTCCATGGGTTTGTTGGGGCTCTCAAAGGCTTGCAACATGGGGGACTCCTGCAGCACTTGAGCATCATGGACACTTCCTGGACATTTGGCAATGACATTTTGAAATATCAGGTCAGCATAGCAGATAACCTGTGGAGAAAGGAAATAATCAATCAGGCATGCAGTTGGTGTTGTTTTCATTGGGTGTCAAAGCATTTAGATGGACTTAGTGCCTTTATATCACTCATAGGCCTTTTGTCTAAAAAAAAAAGTGCTGCTTAGACTAGAGCCAGCTAGCTGCATGAGTGCACTCATCAGACCTCTCATGCAAGAAGATCATATTAATTCAGCTGATTAAATAAGAATCTGAGTGGTATTGGCTAAATGAATGCTTCTTCAAGTGGTCATTAATACCCCATTTGGTTGAGTCACTAATGCCCCAGTCAATTACTCAATTACAATAATTGGGCAGTATGTACATGATAGATGAATTTTGACTGGATAATACATTATTAGATAGATTCAATGGATATCATAAATATTTCAAGAAATTTTGAGGATAAAGTTCTTCCCTATATTAATTTGTGTAGTGGTCACTAATGCCCCCAACAGGAATGTTAGGCTAATACCAACATTGGTTGTAACAACTGGTTGAAATTAAAATAACAATATATTTTTTAAAGTTTTGCAATTGTGCAATATTTATCTTAAGTGTAACTTACTTTATTTCATTTAGAAAATGCACGAAGGGTTGTCACTCACTAATACCCCTACTTCCCATTATAGTTTCCATTGAGTGAAATGGGTGGTGATGGGAGGGGGGGGGGGGGGGTGTCAGGGATAATATTGAGCTGCTGAAAATCGGTGGATATGGGGAAAAAAGGGGGGAAGGGTGTGCGGGAAGGGGAGATCAAGATGCTCGTCTGAACTCCTCCCACCTCCTCACAGTCCAGTCTGAAATGACTGAATTATCCAAACACAACCCACCATGCATAGATCTAGAAGGAAGATTTTACTCACTGTTGTCTGTGTTGAACGTTGATCGAGTGGAAGTTTCTTCTGTAAGAATCCATCCGATTCCGAAGTTCGATATCATCGGAGAGCTCAGAAGCAGTTTTTGACTCACATGCGAAGCAAAAGTGAGTATGTACTCACCCGTGTCGTCCGTCCGTCCGTCCGTCCGGGCGTAAAAAACTTAAACGTTGGATTTTTCTCGGAGACTATGAAGTCTATCAACACCAAATGTGGCATGATGGTGTATGATGACAAGGCCTCTAAAACCATACATGGTGACTTGACCTTGCTTCAAGGTCAAGGTCACAGGAGCCATAAATGTGGTCTCAAAAACAGTCATTTTTCACATTTTCCCAATTTTCTGCCACGTTATTGAGAATGGCGACCTTAGCTACAAGTGGTATATAGGTCAAAGCAAGCCCTATCTTTTGATACCAGTTTGGTTGACCTTGCTTCAAGGTCAAGGTCACAGGAGCTCTTCAAAGTTGGATTGTATACATATTTTGAAGTGACCTTGACCCTGAACTATGGAAGATAACTGTTTCAAACTTAATAATTATGTGGGGCACATGTTATACTTTCATCATGAGACACATTTGTTCACATATCATCAAGGTCAAGGTCTCTTTGACCCTTATGAAATGTGACCAAAATGGGGTAGTGAACCACTAAAAGTGACCATATCTCATGGTAGAAAGTGCCAATAAGCACCATTGTGCTTCCTATGTCTTGAATTAACAGCTTTGTGTTGCATGACCTTGGATGACCTTGACCTTGGATCGAGGCCACATGTGTTTTGGTAGGAAAACTGTGTTAAGCAGTTCTTAGTGTATGATGTCATTGCAAGGTTTAGTTGTTTGACCTTGACCTTGAAGGTCACCTGAAGGTCAAGGTCATGTAAAGGTCAAGGTCAAGCATGTGAGTCGTATGGGCTTTGCCCTTCTTGTTCTAAGTTTAATCCATACATTAAATTCATGATTCCTCATCAGTAAAAGCATTCAGCGGGTTTCTGAGTGCAAAAGATTATGCAGACGGGATTGGTTGCAAAGATCCTATATACACCAAAAATTATAGGTTACTATAGTCTATATAATCTTTGTATACACTAAGGTGACTCACTTCCGATACTTTGAGCGAGGTTTCTTTGAGAGTTACCTCCCTCGATGGGAATGCTACTTCTCAGCGCTGCGTTGACAACATTGCATGTGTGCGGGCGTGTGGTGTGTGAAAGGAATAAAGTTTGGTGTGAATTATAATGTACAAGGTATGTATAGGTTTTCTGGATGTTTGTTGAAACCATGCATGTCTATTTTATTACTCTTTTGTGTTCAGACGGTAAATTTCTGTATATGTAGCAGGCTCTCTCTCTCTCTCTCTCTCTCTCTCTCTCTCTCTCTCTCTCTCTCTCTCTCTCTCTCTCTCTCTCTCTCTCATTCCACCCTTATCTGTTTACCATTGTCTTCCTGTCTGGACCTGACCCTAACTTAAGTCTCTCAGCATCGTTGTTTTCTCACACGCTGTCGTGGCGCCACTCGATCTACCGCTGGGCCAAGTACGGTTATTGTTTTTTCCGACACTGTTGACCCCATCTGCCCACTGTAATGGACAGAGGGAGAAAGAATGCCGAAAGATCAGGGCACCGTGAATTCTTACTGGAAATACTGCAATGGTTAGAAACAGTGCAGCCCCATTCGCCTGGCTCCTTGCCATGTCTATCAGGATGGAAAATGGCAATCCGCTCTCTTCTGTCTCTTTGGCAAGACATCAACAAAGACCACGCATTCAGCTTTCTACTGACAGACAAGTTAAATCAAGATTGTCTGGAGAACCTGTTCTCCAGAATCCGTGGAAATGCTGGTCATGTGGACAACCCGAGCGCATAGCAGCTTATAAAAATCCTGCGCCAAGTTATGATCGACCAAATCTTCGTGCACAGCGAAGGAAGCAATTGTGCTGAAGATGCTGGGAGGTTTCTGCTGAATCTCAATAGGCTCTACAGACAGCACAGAAACAGCTAGCTCACTCCTTCTCAACACCAAGAGGCACCGTGCAGGGGCGGATCTGGGGGTGGGTGGGTGCAATTGCACCCTCCCCCCCCCCCCCCCCCCCCCCAGCGGGACAAAAAAAAAGAAGAAAAAAAAGAAGAAAAAAAAGAGATATGTTGATAATGTAGTAATGTAAATGTAATTGCACCCCCCCCCCAAGCAAAAAGACATAAAAATGAGAGAGAGACTCGGGGAAAGAGATGTTGATAAATATTGGAATGTAAATATAATTGCACCCCCCCCCCTCCTCGGCTTAAAAAAAAGAAAGAGAGAAGCTGATAAATATAGTAATGTAAATGTAATTGCACCCCCCCCCCTCCCTCGGCAGAACAAAAAAGAGAAAGAGATGCTGATAAATATAGTAATGTAAATGTAATTCCACCCCCAGCCAAAAAACTAACTAAATAAATTAAAGAAATAAAATACATAAACAATGATAATACATAAATAAACAAATGGAAAGAGAAATATGTTGATAAATATAGTGATGTAATTGCACCCCCCCCCCCCCCAGCCAAAATAAAAAGGGGTGGGTGGGTGCAGAGAGAGAGATGCTGATAAATATAGGAATGCACTAGTAAAATTAAATGTAATTGCACACCCCCCCCCCCCCCCCCATATAAAGATTATTAAATTCGAGGTATGATCTTGTTGCAAAGACTTTTTCCTCATGTTGTTTTTGTGAATTGTGATTCTTTATTATTAACATGATGATGATGATGATGTCCACTTATATGGCGCACATATCCATGCTGGCAGCATGCTCAAGGCGCAGGAGATTGGGGGGAAGGGAGAAAAAGTTACAAAACAGAGACTGGTGCACAGTCTTTCAGTCAGGTATGTCCTTTTATTTGAGACTATTTACACAGATCCCAAAGTCAGAAAAGGTGAGTCTTCAGAGTGCTCTTGAAGTCCTCTAGTGACTTCGCATGTTCTGGGGGAGCGCATTCCACAGGGTTGGACCACAGTAGGAGAACGAGCGGCGACCCAAGCGCTTCCCTATGTGGCCGGCCCTACTGGGTGGAGCCAGCAGTGACTGGGAAGCAGAGCGAAGACATCTGGGGGGGTTGTGGAGAGGGATGATGTCTCTGAGGTACTGGGGGAAAGTTGGATCGTGCACACGCTTATAGCACAGGGAGAGCACCTTGTGGTCCACTCTCTTCATGACTGGGAGCCAATGGAGCTTGCGGAGGACTGGAGTGATGTGGTCGGTCTTTTTGGTCCTAGACACAATCCTTGCCGCCGTGTTCAGAACACGCTGGAGTCGGTCGAGCTGCTGGACAGGGAGGCCCCAAAGACAGCCGTTTGCATAGTCAATCTTGGAGATGACTAAGGCCACTGCGATGGTAGTTGCAGCCCTGTCCGTAAGGATGTTCCGCAGCTTACCAAGGGACCGGATGTGGAAGTAAGATCCGCTTACCACAGCACTCACATGGGCCTTCATCGTGAGGTCTTCGTCGATCATGATGCCCAGGTCTCTAACAGTGTGTGAGAAGGGAATGTCTGACTGGCCAACGCGTACAGTGCTCAAGCCAACAGAGTCTCTCTTGATCTTTGGGCCACATAAGATGGCTTCCGTTTTGTCGTCATTGAGCTTGAGCATATTGGCAGTCATCCATGCCTTCACACCACAGCAGCACAGCTCAAACTTCCTAGCAGACTCGGCTGCAGAGGCATCATCAGGAGAAAAAGAGTCATACAGGCCCGAGTCGTCAGCAAAAAGCTGCCTTCCTAACCCATGTCTCTCGATGATACGTCCCAACTCCGACGTGTATAATGAGAAGAACATCGAACTTATTTAGCACTGTACATTTTCGAGCATGTGCTTCCCAAGAGAGAGACAGTTGGTCCTATCTCCACCCCCCACCACATCAGTGGCAAAATGTATCGCCTGAAAATAGCACTTTACACGCTCAGATTGCACCAGATTGCACCATTTTGCTTCCTTTTTTAAAAAAAATTCCGGGGGGGCATGCCCCCGGACCCCCCTAGCATGCTCGGCGCGTCGCGCCGTCGGTTCGGCGCTTCGCGCCTTCGCTGATAAGATACAAAACAAAACAAAAAAAAACTTTGCACCCCCCCCTTTCAAAACCTAGATCCGCCCCTGCCGTGTCAACCTGGACAAGGCCACGATGACACCAGCCATCAGAGCGATGCCACGTTCCTATCGTCCATGAATGAGCTCGCAGAAAGAAATGTGCTCATCTACATTTCTGGATTCATCGCGAGGAAAATGCTGCCAAACGTGTGTGGATCATGCACGGAGAAGATGACTGGACTGTACACAGGGAGCAACAACGAGCTTAATTTTCATTCTGCGGAAATAATTTCATGATGCCGAAGAAGGTGGGCTCACTGTACCAGGTGCAGATCTTGTACAAGCAATTGAAAAATTGGAGGCGGTTTACAAGAAAAAACATCGAGGGAGTACTGCATTCCGACGGAGTGAAAACCCGCCTCGTCTCCCTACTTAAAAAGGAACTCGATTCAACATCGCTCGAGTGCTCACAGAGAATGTGCAACCTCAAGACTTCCATAGTTAGCATTTTCTTCACAGTGCGAAGTAACTCTACACTGAAAGACTGCACTGCATCGTTCTCACAGAAGTGCTTGAAAAGAAACAGAAAAATCATCAAACTTTGCCACCTGTAACTTTCCCTGCACTCTGGCCCCAAGCCCAAGGCAGAAAAACTTGTGCGATGAAAACATCACTGGAAAGACTTAAACTGTAAATATGCGATCCAGAGAAAGACTGGACTGTTGCTTTTTCACTAGCAAACTCATGTTCCTCTCATCAAAGACCTATACATATAGGGATCTTTGCTCACACGGAGCCACGCTTCAACATAGACTGAAAATATTTGACAATTCGTTCTCCGCTGACTCGTGTGAGCCTCGATCGTCACCTCGCTGCGATCTCCACTGGACAATTTAAGTAAGTTATGATTTTTTCTTTATTGTGTGCACGATGTGTGGTTGACGGTAAGAAATCCTGCATTAAGTTCGAATTGAAAAAACAAGCGTTTAGACCTCTTACCCTTTGTAAACAGTATTCGAAACCGACCGAAGTCTCAATGTCACAACACTGGTCATCGCGGAACAGCATTCTCTCGTCAAGGGACGTAACTCTAAATTCTGACCTCGCTTCGCGTAAAGGAAAATCGCTCGAGTGCGCACATGTCAAACAACCGACCCCAAGAAACGTGGCAAGATACTTTGGTTGCCTCGTGTGCGGGTCTTTGCTGGTTGCCTTACTCGCACAATGAAGTATAATTGTTGCTGTTGTATTCAAAGTCCTTATAATTAGTAGAGTTCACAATATTACACTCTTGTGATTCGAATTTTACCGCATACAAGTTTTACATTTATGGGAAATCGATGTTTAGAAAATGAATTGACGAAAAGATGGCTGCCAGTATCCGAGTGTACCACAACAAGCGGAGGAATACACTCAACGATGTGGTATGCTTGGAATGGAAGAAGTAAGGCTATCACGTGACCAACCTGTTGCTGAGACTAGATATATATATACTCAGTCACTATATGTATATATACTCAGCCACGCTGAATGCGTCGCGATAGGGCAAGTTGATGCACCCAGTCAGCGATTTACTACCTTCCTCGGCGTTATCTCCAGTGTCGAGATTAGGTTCTTTTTTTATCCTGGTCCAACTACGCAGAAAGACAATCTAGAGCACTACATAATACATAGTTCTTTCTCTCAAGGCTGGTTCATTTTCATCTGTCCCTGTTGCTACTTGCACACAACATGGCGTGCGACAAGGTAGACAGGTACGTCCTTACAGAAATGTTTTTTTCTCTCTCTCCAGAGTCCTTAACTAGAAAGTTGAGTTTAATAATGAGATGACATCACGAATGGTGTGATTTATCGTACACAGTTGTAGCGAGATGAAAGTTGACCCCTTCAGTACATAGGGGCCTACTTACGTACATTATCATCTGAAGCTTGTTCAAGAGGGCGAGTGCTCACTGTGCTCGCCTCCCGAGCAGGGGGTTTTGAGGGAGCAGAGAGCGTTTCCACCACTGCAACTATTCATAATACTACTGAATCTTCAACTATCATCAGACTAGCAGACGCAAGATGGCCTATCGAGGAGACGGTCACAGGGAGCGCTTGCCCTCCTGAACAGGCCGCTGTAAAGTAATTCGAAGTCTTCACAAGATTATTTCAACACCTTTTGTCAACGGATTTTGTCAGGGATCAATTTGTGTCTATTTTTGCACCAGTCGGCATGCAGGCGAGTCCAGATTGATGACGGAGACAGACAACGCTTGAAGACTTTGCAAGCAAAAGGGTGCTGCATAAAACTTTTGCCATTCTCCACCATCACTTGAACGTTGATCGACACTTGCTGATTTTTTTTTAAAGATACAGCGCAGAAATCAAAGTGGAATAAAAGTAGGTCAATTGGAGATTATGGCGCTTTCAAAGAGTTTGATAAACAATTCTCGTGTCCGTGCGGTTTTGTGTGTGTGTGTCCAAATTCGGACTGTAAGAGAAATTACAGGGGAATTTTCAAAGTTGTTCAACAACTAGCGGCCAAAAACAATGCTACGGACATATTTCCTTATTCTTTAATTAGTGCTCGATTGTGAACAAGTTGAGTGTCTACTACCTGTCATTTTTGACTGCCCATGACTCGCCAAACAAAAGGTAATCTGGTTCAGCTATATATTATTTCAAAGAAGATTCAAAGGCCTTTGCGGTGTTAACAGTATTTTAAAGTGTCCGAAATATTAGAAATGCTCATGTTGTGGTGAAGGTTCACATTTGCACCTGGAAGGTAAATGTAAAGGTGCTCTTTTTATATTGCGACTTTTCCACCCATTGATGGATGCTCAAACCGCACACATTTACCCTTTTTACCACTCCAGCACTATCTGGACTCCTTGGGGACGTTGTTGAACTGTCTGGCACCGTGTCTCAGCCATTTGGTTGGCTGAGCGTCTGAACACTGGAGCACCACGCTTAGTCCATTTTTAGGAGAAAGCCATCATCTTTCCCTTTCCTGGAGCCACTTAGATCTGGAAACAGAGGGTGGCTCAGATCTTTCTCATCTCTGGAGACTGCAGGACTAGATGAAAGACGCTCTGCCCGTAGCAATGACGCCTGGCGAAAGAGCAGGAGGGCTGTATTCAGTAGATGTACATGGGGCTGGTCACGAGGGTGCCCAGTCGGGTGTGGAAACTTACACCATGTATCGGTTGAAGACAGCGTTTCCTTGCGTTGCTGCCACCACGCCATGCAGTTGTGAGCAAAAGAAAGAGTTTCGGTCTTCATTTGTCGGGCCGTCGGTCTGTCACACAATTCTTTTGTTTGTTTCATTGCCATCGGGAGGAGCAGTGTAAATCACATCCCACTGCAACAAGTCTAGATGGAGTTTTATACATCTTGAGTGGACATCAGCGTGCAGCGACATGTGTTGCAGAAGACAAGTCGGAAGAGCACTTCTTTCAATGGCCTTTATGTACAGGACACAGTGGATCTGCTTTAATAGGTATTCTATTCTAAACAGATGTGTACTTTGCATATTTCATTAGTGAAACTGTGCTTGCGATAGACTGCTGACGAAAATGGATGTAGGCCTACACGTCCTGAAATGATTTCGTGTCTATGGAAATTAGAAAAAGTTCGCCGAACAGGCGCTGATCCGAGATACAAGTGTAACACACGTCCGGGGCCGCTCGATGTCCCCACATGAGCTTCAGCCCTGGCTACTGGGCTTTCGGGGCCTGCTCCAGTAGCTCAATCAGGGGTAGCCCCAAGCAGCCGAAGAAGCTACCAGTAGGCATCAGGACATGGTCAGCTCATTCAGATCCAAGCGCGCTTTCAATCCAATTAGCATGAGATGACAATTAAAAGATAAGTAGCCACTGCTACAGAAAAACCATAAATTAGAGACGTCCTAACATGACAGCAACGTGTTAAAGCATTTTAGGCGTACGAGAAATGCATCAATCCGACCACTGATACTATCCGCTTATGTTGGTTGCGACTATCAATTTTAGGGACTTGAATAATACAAATGAAGCTTAAAATTTAAAAAAAAAGTCTAAGACCTGAGGGGCCCACACAGCAGAAACCGAACTACGCGCATTTGACAGAAAAACAAACCCCAGTGTCGTTTTCATCATGATACAACACATCCACAATGTCAAAAGTCACCCGAAGTCCATACGACAATGCTTGTGGAATCATGTTTGACATTTTTGCACGCTTTCAGCCTGCATCTGTTTATACATGGCAGACAGTTTCAAATGCGGGTGTAGAGATTGCAACAATGGTCAAGGCCAAAGTACTTGTATGGATATATTTTTATCAGGTCAAGTGACTGATACTGCAGTTCGGATGCTCTTGACTCGGGTCTTTGTCAAAGTCTGCTGTCACCTCATGGTCAGACGATGTTTCCATAAATGGATATCTTTCCCTCTTTCATTATCATCCCCTTCAACCATAAGTGAAAGATACTCTGCGTTCCGTTGCACTCTGCTTCATCTCTGTAACGATGTAGCAAGCTGAGGAGTTTGATTGGTTTCTTTAATGACTTAACGAGCACATTATCATTAAAAGTGGACGGTTTTGGAAGCCCTTTTTGGACACAAAATGATTTTACATCCAATGTTATCCCTCGTAATCGAAGAGAGAACTTAATAAAACATTTAGATCGATTGTCATTGATAACAAAAGAGAGATAACATTACCAGCCACAAAGGAAGGTCAAGGAAAATCCCAGAATGTGTGTCGTCTGCTACTTCGATACAGGCATGGGTATGAATGCCGATGTTTACTACAGATGTCAAACCATGACATACAGTCCAATCTGCCACGGTGATGAGAGCACTAAAACATTAATTTCTTCGAAATTTGAAACAATCCATGGCTGTAAACTTCATGTCTCGAAGCATGTTTACTATGCAAGTTTGTGGGGCGACTTCCATCTAATTATGTTTAGTATGGCTGAAATGGTCGTTGTCACCAACATTTGGCGACACTGTACCCGAGGTACTCTGTCCCCGGGGACAGAGTATCCCAGTTTGAAATCTCGGCATTTGAACGAGAACGAGACAGCCAACAACCGGCAGTTTCCAAAACTTTCAAAATGGCGGTCGACAAAGAGACCGCAGCCGCCACCCCGCCTGACTGACTTCGCACGCCTGGGGAGTTATGCTAAGATCCGGCCGCGTTCATGTATCTGCGTTTTGTAACAAACGTCTTGCTCGGCGGTACTGTACTCCATGCACAACGGTCCGCGTGATTCGGGTGTAATCTTAAGCTAAACGACGTTTATTGGCGCTGCTGAAATGGTCGAAGTCGGAAACATTCGGAACGTCGTTTAGCTTAAGATTACACCCGAATCACGCGGACCGTTAAGGTGCATGGAGTACAGTACCGCCGAGCAAGACGTTTGTCACAAAACGCGGATACATTAACGCAGCCGGATCTTAGCATAACTCCCCGGGCGTGCGAAGTTAGTCAGGCGGAGTGGCGGCTGCGGTCTGAGCTGAGCGCTATCATCGGTATGTCAAGTGACTGTAAGGACGAGATTTCAAACTGGGGTACTCTGTCGCCGGGGACAGAGTGCCTCGGGTACAGTGTCGCCGAATGTTGGTGACAACGACCATTTCAGCTTTAGTATGAGCCAATCAAATGCGAATGGGGGCACTGTAGTGTCATTGTTGCTAGGCACAGCAAGTGGCGCACGTGTGGAGCACTCTGCCATTGGGTGAAACGTCACCAAAGATCGTGTATCAAAGATAATCGACCCCAATGCTTTTATTAAGTCGTTTCTTCGATCAAGAGGGATAATATTTAATGATAAATCATTGGGGATTCATGCATTCAAAGAAGGCCTCCAAAACACTATAAATTTAATGATGATGTTGTTTTTTTAAGTCATTAAATGAAAACCCAATCAAAATTTCTCAGCTTGCTACATCGTAGCAGAGATGAAGCATGTCACGGGCCTTTTACTGCTCGGATTGTAGCCGGAGCGAAATAAACAATCCAATCATCAAAAAGTACAAATAATATATAACAATACACGAAAGTAAAGTAACAATCACAATTTATTCTACTAACAGTGCGGAAAGATCATCCTTTGTGGAAAACAGTGTGCCAGCGCCCTTGGCAGCAGGACACTGGTCTCATTGACTTGAGACACTACACACTGAGAGGCAGCCTCGACATCGGCTGAAGCGCTTTGAGTCTCACTGAGTGGGAGTATCGCGCGGTATAAGAGTGATTTATAATAATAATAATAATAACCGACAATAATCCACACCCAAAAGAGAAGAAAACAAAAACCAGTCTCACCTGTGGTCAGGAACAACGCACCACAAATCCAAGCAATGAAGGGAAGAGACCAAATCAAGTTTCCACTTCAATCACAAACCAAGTGCGCCACAAACCCGGTAATGCAGGAACACGGTAGAAACAATTTTCCCTTGCAATTACACAACACAGAGCGCTAACTTAGTAACGCAGGAATAGCAACAACAAGTTTCCCTTTTTGCAATTACGAACAAGAACTCTAACATAAAAATGTAGGAACAAGAATCACACACCATACACTACAATGCCTACAATACAGAAACGAGACATAGACAAATCTCCCGTGCAATTATCATCAATACGTTACAAACTCCACAATGCAGGCATAAGGTGGAAGCAGATTTCCCCTTCAATTGCCAACAAAATGGTACAAATCTAGCAATGCAGGAACAAAGCGGAACCCAATTTCCATTGAGATTGCCAACAATACGCCTGATTAACACAATCAACAACAATCGTGTGTGTGTGTGTGTGTGTGTGTGTGTGTGTGTGTGTGTGTGTGTTTGTGTGTGTGTGTGTGTGTGTGTGTGTGTGTGTGTGTGTGTGTGTGTGCAAGCGTTAGCGCGTGTGTAAATACCAGAGTGCGTGTGTACATGCTACGTTTATACGTGCATGTGTGTGTGTGCGCTCACGTGCATGCACGTGTGTGTGCGTGCATGTCTGTGTGTGTTTATGAGCTTTTGTGTGTGCTTATGTGTGTGTGTGTGAGTGTGTGTGTGTGTGTGTGTGTGTGTGTGTGTGTGTGAATGAGAGGGAGAGAGAGAGGGAGATAGAGAGAGAGAGAGAGAGAGAGAGAGAGAGAGAGAGAGAGAGAATGGAGTGAGTGAGTGAGTGCAGTGTGTGAATGAGTGAATGTGTGTGCATGCGTGTACGTCATGTGTGCGCGCGCATGTGTGTGCTAGAGAGTCAAGGATAAAGATACAGCTCTGCAATCTTCGTCCGGGTTGTCGGATCACTGGGAGATGTTTACAACATTCGTCTGTGGACCAGAGAAGGCAGGACAGGCGCTTCGTCAGGAGAAAGCAGTGGCATGATGCAGTTCTGTGAGCGCAATGATACTCTGGAAGATCGTAGAGGCAGAATGTAGAGGCTTCTTATAGTGGGTACCTTTTGGGGGTGGGGTGGGGTGGAGACGGGGTGGGGGTGGGATGGTGGGGGTGGGGGTGGGGGTGGGGATGGGGATGGGTGGGGTTGACTTTCCTTGTTAGGTGAATTCGCAGAGTCGCCATCGAAATCTAAATGCATTTATGTAAATACACAGAGAATAAAACATTTCCAGAGGTGTGTGGCAGCGTATATATTGACCCTGAGTGTGCGCACTTTCGCGTGCGATGTTGCAGAGTGTGTGTGTGTGTGCGCGTGCATGTGTGTGCGCGCGCGCGCACGCGCGCGCGCGTGTTTGTGAGTGTGTGTGTGTGTGTGTGTGTGTGTGTCTGTGCGCGCGCGCGTGTGTGTGTGAGTGTGTGTCCTCATGCAGGAGTGCCACGTAAACTATCTCCATGTCCGACTGGCACCATTTTGCAGTCATCAGATGCTGATCACGTGCCCACTAGGGTTCAAAACATATTTCGTGCGAGCATGTCCTCCTAATACAAACTGATCATGAAACTTCAGCACGCCAAACCATTACGCTGGAAAAGCAACAACTGCATGAAGTATAGATAAGGACTGAGCAATCCAGAATATAATGAATCAAAACCAACAGACTCACAGTGGAAATCATTTATCCAGTCGTTTTTCTTCACTAAGGTGAGAGTTTGATGGTGGTAATTTGCTGTTATTTGATCTAGGATAAATAGATGCTTTACTTCACCAGATACTTTTCTGGATGCACTTGGTACTTCTAGCAGCTGATCAGGATAAAACTACTGAAAGAGACCCCACAGTTGTGGGACCATGGGTTCCGGCTTATGTGAAGAGTGTCAAAACTTTTTCCTTGTCTGAGAGGGTGTTAACTCTTTAACTGAAAACTGTTCTTACACAGAGATTCTGCATTATCCACGTATTTCTCATGCGCATTGCTCCTTGATCTCTTCCCCAGTGCGGCCATCAGACACCTGCAAGAAGAGGGTTACGTGGTCATACCGGAAGTGATCAGTGCGCAAGAGTGCGAGGAGCTTATCGGTTACTTCCGGCCATGGCTGGCGGGCTTCGGTGAAGGCGAGCACTACTGCAAGGGCCGATGGATTCTGCATGACTACCACATCGGCCATTTTGAATCGCTCTGGCGCGCTCGTCTGAAGGTCAAGGGCGTGTTTGCCTCGCTTTGGGGCACGGACAAGCTGCTGACCAGTTTCGACGGATGTTCCATTGTAGGTGCACAGAAAGAGTCGTGTTCTGGGAGTTCAAATATCCACAGTCTTTGCTTTACTCGTAGGGACAGAGGTATTGCCCAGTCTAAACTTCTAAACCATTAATCCTTTTCATGATCAATTTTCATGTGACTAAGATATGATTATGTATTTGAGCAAAAAATAAAAGTATTATCATTATTCTGAACAAAATTTTATTTCGTAAATTGACGATACTTCATTTTTTTAAAAGGGAAGAGAAAGCAATATAATGCTCTCTTATATATTATGATGGATGTAAGATGAAATGATGTCGTCAAGTTAGGCACACTATAGATCACAGCAATTGAAAGTAGATCGTCAGGACGCATATTCCTCAGTATGGGAAGAACGTGAGATGAATTCGTTTTTCATAATAAATAGCTTACGTTTTGAAGAGTATATTGGAGTATTTGCTTTCATGTTTGCTCAGAAGGAAAGGACCAGCAGAATAAGCCAATGTAATACCATCGACGAGTTTCATGGTTCAGAAAATCAGCAAACGAGTTGACCATGATGAGATAACCTACCTTCTGGCAGAATGGAACACCAAGATCATGCAACAGAGGGCTGAGATTTTACACTGATTTATCATTGTCGACTTTTTTTCCCAGGCGCCCCCGCCAGAAACGGGTCGTCTCTCCTTCCGGAAGGCGGGGGACGGCTGGCCCCACTGCGACCAGGGGGTGCTCAGACGCGGTCTCCATGCCCACCAGGGCGCTCTCTACCTGGAGGAGACAACTCCAGACGACCACTGCTTCCGGGTCATGCCAAGGTCGCACCTGCTGCACGAAGAGTTCTTGTCCGATCCTGAAAGGCGGAAAGCCGCACAGATAACCTTTCACCTGACCCAGGAGCAAGTGGCGTGGTTCGAGGGCAAAGGTAACTCGGGTGAAGCCAGTCCTCAACTGGCAGAGATAGATGGGCGAGGAATGCATGGCATTTACATGCTTTCGACTGATTATGCAGTGGCTTTTTTGCTTGCAAGAAAAGTACACAATTTGCGTGTGTTTCTCTGTATGTGAATCCGTGTTTTCTGCGTGTCTCCGTCTTGACCTGTCTGTCTATTTGAGTCTCTTGCCTCCGCCTCTGTCCTTCTGTCTGTGTGTGTGTGTGTGTGTGTGTGTGTGTGTGTGTGTGTGTGCGCGCGCGCGCGTGTGTGAAAGTGTGCGCATGTATGTATGCGTGCGTGTTTGTGTGTATGTGTATGTGTGCTTGTGTATGTGCGCGTGTCTGTGTGCGCGCACGCGCGCATGTGTCCGTGTGCGCGCGCATGCAAATATATGTGCGCTTATGTCTGTGCGTTTCAGTAGGCCAACCTCATATTTAACCTTTATTTGTCCACCCTGCTGACTTGCACAAGTACATGTATGTATGTCCCTCAATTCATCTATATGTGTGTCCACCTTCCATGCTGACCTAAGTGCGCGACTTTTGTCTGCGTGCTATGTGAATTGTTTTCTCTTCATGCTGGTACTTGTTCTCTCATACTTAACTCTTTACTCACATGTTCCCTCTTTACCTCTGTACTGCCTGCAGGCTGCCAGACCACGCTGGTGCCTGTGCCCAAAGGGGGAATGGTGCTGTGGGACTCGCGCACCATCCACGACGCAGTCACGCCCAGGGAGGGCAGGCCCCACTCCGACAGGTGGCGTTTCACCCTCTTCATTTGCATGACGCCTGCCGCCTGGGCTTCCCCTGACGTCATCAAGCAGCGACGTCAGTTTTATGACGACATGGAGAGCACTGGGCACTGGGCCTCGGAGGTGAGTGTTTGGAGTGGTGCTTGACGTCACTAGAGGCCGGTTTTCTTCTAAATATGTAAAGGTCTAAAATGGAAAAATGACATCATGATATTCAGCGGTTCAAAGGAAAATTGTCAAGTTTTTTTCTCCAGAAGCAAAACAACAATGAAAATTATGTTCAGACTGCACATCCTGTTTTAAATACACTTTTGTTGTTGTTGAGAAACGTAAAGATTTGTGTCTGAAGCCGAATTCTGAGCTTCCTTTTGGCACTGAAGAGGTCACATGACTTGGATTTTGTGACGTAGTACGTTACTAGTGTGACGTACTACGTTCAAAGTGGAAAGTATGAGGCGAACGTCTCGGTGTCAGTTGATCCGAAAGTGTTTCATATACTACTTGTTTGCAATAGTTGGTGTTTTTTTTAAAGTTTGTTGTTGTATTCATGACAGTTTTCTCGAATACTGTGTCAAAAGCATTTCTAACATTATATTTTTCCTATAAAGATCGAAAGCTTAAAGAGTCCTAGGAGATGGTACGCATTTCGCTGAAATTGGAAACTGAGCCTTACAATTCTGAGCAGGATACATGTATGCTGTTAAAGCATCACTTTGAAACCTGCAAAGTTTAGATGAGGGCGATGTTTCGGCAAATGTGCACTCACTTTCCCGTCAGCAGTTAGAGCCACTGAGCATAATTTTCCACAGTGGTGTATGATGTTCCGCGATACATGGGTTTTGGGATGGGCATCACGGGAACTCGTTAACTCTAGTAAACTGACAGGACACTGGACGTATGGATTAGGGGCAGTCCTCCAGCGTCTTTGTTTCACATCCAGAACGCCAATATTTATTTCTATATCTCTTTCGCCTTGAAATGTCCAAAGAGTGTGTATTGCAAGAAGATGACATGCAGGCTGCGAAGTACCGAGGTCCACCATTCTGCTGTGAGCAGCCTTTTCCAAGGTCACTGGGACGGTTTAGGGTCACCGCAGAAATCAATCCATTTTACCCTCTGTGAACGCTAGTCTTGTGAAGCATACATTTTCTAGATTAGGACATGACACACTGAAGGTTTTTGCTGAACATTATAAGGTCTAACATGAATATAATTGGGATACTGATGACTGAAGCATGCTTTTTGACAGTAAAAGAATGTTTACGGTAAACAGTTGGTTTGACAAAATTGCAATTAGAAAGATCAGACAAAGCATTTTGGGGCTTTTATTGGGAGAGAGTGGTCGGTGGTGGTTGGTGGTGCGGGAGGGAGTGGTGGTAGTGATGATAGTGTTCGGGGAGTATTGTGGGCGCGCGCGCGCGCGTGTGTGTGTGTGTGTGTGAGTGCGTGCGTGTATGTGTGCGCGGCGCTCATGCGTGCGCACGTGTTTGTTTTAAGGACGCAGTTCAGTTCTTTCTTCTTAAATAATACTGAGCATCAGCCATGGTCTTCTGTTTCAGGAAATTCGCCTTTTCGAAGCTGAACCTGACCCCAAACATGACCTTCCGGAGTTGCCGGAAGTGGCCAAATCACGTGAGGCACGCCTGTTGGCTGGCGTGGACCTGTACGACTTCGAGGACGGCAAACCCAACGGCCCCGACAAACCCGAATGGGTCACGTGGGACTGACGGACCAATCGCACGTGAAACAGGTATAACATTGTTTCAGGTGTGAAGATATAAAGATGTAAAACTCTCCGCATTCCTCTCTTTCCCTCCCATGTCGCGATGATCAACGAACACATCACGTAAAATATGTCGTTCAAGACGACCTAGCGTTCGATCGATTGCTCGGCAAGCCCAACGTTCACTCTTGAACGACGTGATATGACCCAGCGCTAACCATCGTCGCGGATTACGCTTCTTAACCAAATGAGTAAACCAGCAGCTGCAGACTGATCGTTTCTTGTGGAAGCTGATAAAATATGTTGTGCTGCAGCTGTGCATTAAGGCTCGGCACCGCTCGAATCGAAAATTATGTCAAAATGACAGTGCTGACTTGCAGGGTAAGCAAGAATTTCTCGATACTCACATCAAGGGAGGTCACACAAGAAACTAAGGGCTAATGTAAGATGTAGAGTTGCCTCTCTTCAAATTTTTTTGCCGTCTTTCGTATACATTTTTGCTCACATCGTGCCAGGTAATTGTTTCTGAACAGTTATTCTTTAAAAAAAGAAAATAACAATATCAGGCTCGCTTCTTGTAATTTTATCGCACAGACTGGGTAATAATCACAAGTCGAAATGTTTGCCACAACTCATATAAGTGATGGCGACTTTCTTCAGCTTCCCGAACGCAGCCATTTTGGAAGTACACGCGCAGCCTCTCCGCGGCGGGCTATCTAGCGCTCGATAGCGCTAGCATATTACAAGTCGTTCAGCCCCGAGTTGCGCAGTGGCGGCGCTTTAAAGCGCTGGACGGGAGCAGCGCTTGCGCCGAGAAACGCTTCGCTAAATTTCCCGCTCATTACTGCTTGCAAGAGTCAGCGCTTGCAAGCGGTGATGAGCGGGAATCTCGTCAGCGCTTGCAAGCGGTGATGAGCGGGAAATTTAGCGAAGCGTTTGAG
>JAWQFJ010003660.1:30000-37500 GCA_034096865.1 Theodoxus fluviatilis
GTCAGGCAGCTTCCCCACTCCACCTGTCAGGCAGCTTCCCCACTCCACCTGTCAGGCAGCTTCCCCACTCCACCTGTCAGGCAGCTTCCCCACTCCACCTGTCAGGCAGCTTCCCCACTCCACCTGTCAATCAGCTTCTCCACACCTCCACCTGTCAGTCAGCTTCTCCACACCTCCACCTGTCAATCAGCTTCCCCACTCCACCTGTCAATCAGCTTCCCCACTCCACCTGTCAGGCAGCTTCCCCACTCCACCTGTCAGGCAGCTTCCCCACTCCACCTGTCAGGCAGCTTCCCCACTCCACCTGTCAATCAGCTTCTCCACACCTCCACCTGTTAGGTAGCTTCCCCACTCCACCTGTCAGGCAGCTTCCCCACTCCACCTGTCAATCAGCTTCTCCACACCTCCACCTGTCAGTCAGCTTCTCCACACCTCCACCTGTCAGGCAGCTTCCCCACTCCACCTGTCAGGCAGCTTCCCCACTCCACCTGTCAATCAGCTTCTCCACACCTCCACCTGTTAGGTAGCTTCCCCACTCCACCTGTCAGGCAGCTTCCCCACTCCACCTGTCAATCAGCTTCTCCACACCTCCACCTGTCAATCAGCTTCTCCACACCTCCACCTGTCAATCAGCTTCTCCACACCTCCACCTGTCAATCAGCTTCCCCACTCCACCTGTCAATCAGCTTCTCCACACCTCCACCTGTCAATCAGCTTCTCCACTCCACCTGTCAATCAGCTTCTCCTCAAATCCACCTGTCAGTCAGCTTCTCCACTCCACCTGTCAATCAGCTTCTCCACTCCACCTGTCAATCAGCTTCTCCACTCCACCTGTCAATCAGCTTCTCCACTCCTCCACCTGTCAATCAGCTTCTCCACTCCTCCACCTGTCAATCAGCTTCTCCACTCCACCTGTCAATCAGCTTCTCCACTCCTCCACCTGTCAATCAGCTTCTCCACTCCACCTGTCAATCAGCTTCTCCACTCCACCTGTCAATCAGCTTCTCCACTCCTCCACCTGTCAATCAGCTTCTCCACTCCACCTGTCAATCAGCTTCTCCACACCTCCACCTTTCAGGCAGCTTCCCCTCTCCACCTGTCAATCAGCTTCTCCTCAAATCCACCTGTCAATCAGCTTCCCCTCAAATCCACCTGTCAATCAGCTTCTCCACTCCACCTGTCAATCAGCTTCTCCACTCCACCTGTCAATCAGCTTCTCCTCAAATCCACCTGTCAGTCAGCTTCTCCACTCCACCTGTCAATCAGCTTCTCCACTCCTCCACCTGTCAATCAGCTTCTCCACTCCACCTGTCAATCAGCTTCTCCTCAAATCCATCTGTCAGTCAGCTTCTCCACTCCACCTGTCAATCAGCTTCTCCACACCTCCACCTGTCAATCAGCTTCTCCACACCTCCACCTGTCAATCAGCTTCTCCAATCCACCTGTCAATCAGCTTCTCCTCAAATCCACCTGTCAATCAGCTTCTCCACTCCACCTGTCAGTCAGCTTCTCCACTCCACCTGTCAATCAGCTTCTCCACACCTCCACCTGTCAATCAGCTTCTCCCCACTCCACCTGTCAATCAGCTTCTCCACACCTCCACCTGTCAATCAGCTTCCCCACTCCACCTGTCAATCAGCTTCCCCACTCCACCTGTCAATCAGCTTCCCCACTCCACCTGTCAATCAGCTTCCCCACTCCACCTGTCAATCAGCTTCCCCACTCCACCTGTCAATCAGCTTCCCCACTCCACCTGTCAGGCAGCTTCCCCACTCCACCTGTCAATCAGCTTCCCCACTCCACCTGTCAATCAGCTTCCCCACTCCACCTGTCAATCAGCTTCCCCACTCCACCTGTCAATCAGCTTCTCCACACCTCCACCTGTCAATCAGCTTCTCCACACCTCCACCTGTCAATCAGCTTCTCCACACCTCCACCTTTCAGTCGGCTTCTCCCCACTCCACCTGTCAATCAGCTTCCCCACTCCACCTGTCAGGCAGCTTCCCCACTCCACCTGTCAGGCAGCTTCCCCACTCCACCTGTCAGGCAGCTTCCCCACTCCACCTGTCAGTCAGCTTCCCCACTCCACCTGTCAGGCAGCTTCCCCACTCCACCTGTCAGTCAGCTTCCCCACTCCACCTGTCAGTCAGCTTCCCCACTCCACCTGTCAGTCAGCTTCCCCACTCCACCTGTCAGTCAGCTTCCCCACTCCACCTGTCAGTCAGCTTCCCCACTCCACCTGTCAGGCAGCTTCCCCACTCCACCTGTCAGTCAGCTTCCCCACTCCACCTGTCAGTCAGCTTCCCCACTCCACCTGTCAGGCAGCTTCCCCACTCCACCTGTCAGGCAGCTTCCCCACTCCCCCTGTCAGGCAGCTTCTCCCCACTCCACCTGTCAGTCAGCTTCCCCACTCCACCTGTCAGGCAGCTTCCCCACTCCACCTGTCAGTCAGCTTCCCCACTCCACCTGTCAGTCAGCTTCCCCACTCCACCTGCCAATCAGCTTCTCCACTCCACCTGTCAGGCAGCTTCTCCCCACTCCACCTGTCAGTCAGCTTCCCCACTCCACCTGTCAGGCAGCTTCCCCACTCCACCTGTCAGTCAGCTTCCCCACTCCACCTGTCAGTCAGCTTCCCCACTCCACCTGTCAGTCAGCTTCTCCACTACACCTGTCAGTCAGATTCCTCACACCTGCACCTGTCAGGCAGCTTCCCCACTCCACCCGTCAGGCAGCTTCCCCACTCCACCTGTCAGTCAGCTTCCCCACTCCACCTGTCAGTCAGCTTCCCCACTCCACCTGTCAGGCAGCTTCTCGTCACTCCACCTGTCAGTCAGCTTCCCCACTCCACCTGTCAATCAGCTTCCCCACTCCACCTGTCAGGCATCTTCCCCACTCCACCTGTCAGGCAGCTTCTCCACACCTCTACCTGTCAGTCAGCTTCCCCACTCCACCTGTCAGGCAGCTTCCACACTCCACCTGTCAGGCAGCTTCCCCACTCCATCTGTCAGGCAGTTTCTTCACTCCACCTGTCAGTCAGCTTCCCCACTCCACCTGTCAATCAGCTTCCTCACTCCATCTGTCAGGCAGTTTCTTCACTCCACCTGTCAGGCAGCTTCTCCTCACTCCACCTGTCAGGCATCTTTCCCACTCCACCTGTCAGGCAGCTTCTCCACACCTCCACCTGTCAGGCAGTTTCTTCACTCCATCTGTCAGTCAGCTTCCCCACTCCACCTGTCAATCAGCTTCCTCACTCCACCTGTCAGGCAGCTTCTCGTCACTCCACCTGTCAGTCAGCTTCCCCACTCCACCTGTCAGGCAGTTTCTTCACTCCAGCTGTCAATCAGCTTCCCCACTCCAGCTGTCAGTCAGCTTCCCCACTCCACCTGTCAGGCAGTTTCTTCACTCCACCTGTCAGTCAGCTTCCCCACTCCACCTGTCAGTCAGCTTCCCTACTATACCTGTCTGTCAGATTCCTCACACCTTCACCTGTCAGTCAGCTTCTCTACTACACCTGTTAGTCAGATTCCTTACACCTTCATCTGTCAGGCAGCTTCTTCACATCTCCACCAGTCAGTCAGTTTCCCCACTCCACCTGTCAGTCAGCTTCCCCACTCCACCTGTCAGTCAGCTTCCCAACTCCACCTTCAGGCAGCTTCCCCACTCCACCAATCATTCAGCTTCCCCACACCTCCACCGGTCAGTCAGCTTCCCTGCTCCACCTTTCAGTCGGCTTCCCCACTCCACCAGTCAGTCGGCTTTCCCACTCCACCAGTCAGTCAGCTTCCTCACTCCACCAGTCAGTCGGCTTCCCCACTCCACCAGTCAGTCACCTTCCCTCCCTACAAAAAACTTCGCCGACATCATTCGAAGCCTGGTTGTTTGGTCCACGGAGAGTAGCGATGGTGCTGGAGTGACCAATGCGGAAGCCTGATGACTAGGGTGCAAAATGTTTACTGTTTGAATACCTAGCTCAGGTGGAATGTCGAAAAATTAAACCCCTTTGATTCCTCCCACCCACCCACCCCCGTGCCAAAGTATGAGACATGCACTCTCTCCTGAATCTAACTGCAGTAAAGGAATAGAGCAGGTCAGAGCAACAGCAAGCAAGATCCTTGGTGCAGAACGACAGTTGCTGCTGCCTTTTGTACTGGTATTGTTTGATCTGTCGTCCTTTATTCTCAAACAAAAACTATCACAACACAAAATCCGTAAACGACCACACAACTCGAGTGTGCAGTTTGTGATTGCGGACTTCTATATTTTACAAACCCTTCATCAACTCGAAGAATTTTGAGCAACACGGTCACAACGAGCACCCGTGGAATTCGTCGCCTTCGTACTCCTGAAGGAAGTTCATGAAAAGGCCGCAAAGTGGAGCGGTTGTATCACAGCTGGTTTTTACGACTCTTTTCATTTTTACATAAACTTTGTTCGTAGAGCTTCGTAGACCATATTTTGTGGACAATTTTCTTACATTTAGCGAAGGGAGCTGTTTGAAAAATATCCTTTGGTTCGTGCAACGCTGCCTTCCCAAGGAGGCAAAGAATCAACAAGGGAAAGACAACTCCAACGCATTTTCCTCATTGGCTGCTGCAGATGGACACGTCAGATCGAGTCTCCGTCTTAGAGCGGACTAGCCTGGCTCTGACCTTGACCTTAGAATTGGAGAGGTTGCTAAGGTTCAAGGCCACGGAACTGTTTGGTTTGCTGGCTATTCGGAGGGCCTCATCCTTACGCGCGCTTTCGCCTTTGCAATACCCGGAGGAGGTAAGCTGGTCGTCGTTGCACCTTGATGAGGAGGCAGGCTGCTGCTGCTGCTGCTGCTTCAGATCAAAAACGCCTCTGCTGGACGGAAGTCCCACCGCCACCGACCCGGATCGTCGCAACTGGACTTGACGAAAACGGTGACTAGAGTTAGAGAGCTCGCTTCCTGGGGAAATGATCGAACTGAAGTTACCTCCCTTCAGCTGCGTAGTCTCCACCGCCGGAAGCTGCTCCTCAGGGGCAAAGCTAAGACTTGTGGGACTCAGCACAAAGTTTGTGACGGTGCAGGACCTGGCGTTGGGGGAACACGACGTCACGTGACTCTGGTTGTATGACGTCACCGCGCTCACTGACGTCACGATGTACGTTTGGTCGGGGCTGCGCTTTAGCGTTGGCGAGTGATGCGGGTTGCCTGCCTCTGCAGTAGTCGTGAGCAAGTCGGTCTTGCCACTGACGCTGGTGACAGTGGACTGGCGCCTTTCAGGGGAAGCAAAACCAGCGCAGCTGCTTGAGCGGGACAGGAGGTTGTTCATGCTGGCAGACGCCAGCAGCTTCCTTCTCATCCAGTGGCGCTCGTCAGATCTGGCTCCCGGGTTGTCGTCGTCAGGCTGGTGGGAATGGGGACCCTCTTCCTGCTGAACCACGTGGTCCTGCTGAACTGCAGGGGACAGTCTGTCGTTTAGGGAAAGGAGGGAGTCGCTGACATCCTGGACGCGAACTTGGGTGGGAATTCCGGACCGCATTCCTGCAGACTGACTTTTTTGGTGGACCTGCTCCTCCTTGGAGTTTCCGCTCGGTCTTTGCTGCTGAAAGGAGCGCGTCCTCTGTCGCTGCAGGCAGTTTGGACAGAACACGCTTTGCACCACGCCCTCAGTCTTCTTCTTTGACGGCTGCCGTGCGGTTTCCTCACAGGAAGCAGCTGCTACGACGTGTGCGTGTCCAGACCCGAGATTTGAGTCTACGTCTTTCTCGCTGGGGGAAATCGTCGTTGATTTTATTTCAGCGCTGGCAGCCTTTGTTGGCGCAGGTGGTAGCTGGGGTTTGTCTATCGATTCTTCGCATCTTGTATTCGTTTTGTGTTCGTCAGAGAACTTCGGATTCCCAGCTGGTTCCACTGACGTCATCAGTTCCTGTGTGCCATTGACGTTACCAATGCACTCCTGGCTTCTCAAGTCATTTGGTCTCTGAATTCCTTCCCCGATGTCACGTCCACATCGTCTGCAATGGCTTCCTGTCAAGTGACCGGGCCGTGTTGAAAGCGACACTTTTGCGCATGCACACTCAGAGAGTTCTTTAATGGTGGCTGTATCATGCGAGTGGCCTCGCTGCGCATGCGTGTGGCTGCACTGTGGACAGGAAATGATTTGTCCTCGCTGGTGTCCGTGGTGAAGATGGCAGGGCAGCACTTCCGGTCCGAGTGGGAGAGAGCTCTCTGTCTGGGACCTCTGAGGGGATCGAGGACGCTCGAAGTGTTCGGAGGTCAAGGTCGACGGAAGGTCAGCAAGGGAAGGATTATATCCTCTCTGTCGGAAAATAAAAAGACGCATAGATCAGAAACTGAAACGCGTGAAGGTACATGGTGTACAGGGAAATGCTAAGGAAAACGTGTAGTAGACTGATGGCGAGCAAGCATTCCTGCTGCCAGTGGACTGCAAGAGATCCGGTGGTTGGTTGATAAAGTTTGATGTCTTACTACCATTTCTAAGAGGAGAGGAACACTCGAAAACAGAGGAGGAAAGTAGAGAGGACAGACTTTTACAGAGGTACTTGAGGACGACTGTAAGATTCTAGTCTAATTCGTGAATGAGTAAAATTAAGAAACTCAACTTGTTGGATAAAACATGATGATGATGATGATGATGATTGATGATTGATTGATGATGATGATGATGATGATGATGATGATGATGATGATGATGATGATGATGATGATGATGACGATGACGATGATGATATTGTTACAATGACGACAATGACAAGAACGACGACGATGGTGATGTTGGTGATGATGTTGGTGGTGTTGATGACGACGACGACGACACGGCGGCGGCGGCGGCGGCCGCGGCGGCGGCGACGGCGACGACGACGACGACGACGACGACGACGACGACGATGATGATGACGACGACGACGATGATGATGATGATGATGATGATGATGATGATGATGATGATGATGATGATGATGATGATGATGATGATGATGATGATGATGATTTCATTTTCAATACGCGAAGCGGTTTTAATCTTGCGACTGGTACTCGCTCATAAATTTGTTATGACTGTTTTCAGCAGTGTAAGTTATGAAGAGAAGAGCAGCATTAGCGAAATTATTATGATAATGGGGCTTCCATGACATAATTTGTTTGGAGTGTGATTTAATGACAATATTTTCTTTGTATTTCAGGAAGGCTTGGGGGCCGAAATAACTTACATAGAGACAAACACTTCTTCTACCCAAGTGACAGTTATCGAGTACTTGAGCTACCGAATAAACATCTTTGTCGGAGTGAAGCACATGCAGTTTCAATTATTTGCCTAGCTTTTCTGTGTACCATCGGAACGATTTATAATCAAATAAGAATTCCTGCTGAATGGAGAAAGAAAACTGGTTGCAGAGTTAAGTATTATAGAGGCAGAGTTTTATTTTTACATGGCGTCACGTTGAACAATATGCAGACGAGTATGTGCAAGGTAAGATTGCAAAATCAGTCCGATGAGTCTTTTAACAGCCTGT